>JAOTAY010021877.1:0-10014 GCA_025629805.1 Erythroxylum baracoense | reverse complement strand
AGAAGACTAACTTAAGAGGGGCGAATTGGGCTTTTAAACTAGGCCCACAAGCTTGGTTCCTTAAAATAAAACATGCATATGACTTTTTTAATGAAGCACATGCAGACTTAATGCAAATCAGCCCATGAAAACGCCTAAAAGAAGTCCACACACCCTTTACAAGATAAAATAAGCCCAAGCCCATTGATTAGACTTGTGTTTGTGAAAATTGGCTAAGTGCTAACCCTCTTGGTTTGATGCCTTCAATGTGCACACACACTTAGGCGTCTCCCCAAGCTCTTCCCCAAGTTTGATCATCAAAACTTCTTGAAGTTCTTGTGAAATAAAAGCTTGTACATAAATATGAAATTATGCTTTGAGCTTGTTGGAGCGTGAGCTTGTAATTGGACCCATTGGCATCTTCAAGTCTCCATTGCCTTGGTGAGTTGTATCAGTATGGGTAATAATGATACCCATTATTACAATACCTGGTACAGTGCCTAGGGTCCTTGATTGTATATACCCATAATATAGGGTATATACCCAACATAGTATATATTATACCCATATGCATGCTTTATGTATGGTAATAGCAATACATCTCCTAAATAGACATGAACAGAATGTGTACCCTAGGCATTGTAAGGAGGTATAATTATGATACTTAGGGCATCTCCAACCCACCTCCAAAATGGAGGAGAAACGCCATTTTGGAGGAAAAATTCACTCCAACCCATCTCCAAATTCTCCTCCATTTTGGAGGAATGCTTCAGTGCCACACCAAATTTGGTGTGGCACAGTAGCACACCTCTATTACTATTCATTTTCTTTCATTTTTTTAATTTTTGCACTCTTCCTTTTTCTTCATTTTTTCACTAATTCATTTTTTAATTTTTCACTCTTTATTTTCTTATTTAAACAATATTTCAATATTTTTATTATATTTTTATTTAAGTAATTATAACTTTATAATAATTTTAAGGTTTATCCTCATGTTTATAAATATTTTCATTATATATTTATAACTTCATAATTATTTACTTAAGAAATTCAATAAAATTTGATGTTTGATATTATGTAATTTATTGTCATTACTACAATTAAATAATATAAAATAGTGCAATATATCTCATATATTATTTCATTTAATATTATCAAATAACAAATTATAGTTTAATTGAAATTTTATTACTTATTATTTATTAACATAAAAATATAGCAATAATAATATTCTGAATAAAACTATACGCGAAAAAGATAAGTTAGGTTAATTTTATAAAGTAATTTTAATAATCATTAATGAAATGTAAAAAAGAATATGCTAAGAATATTCCTTTTTAGTGAGAAAAATATAGTTGTAGATTGGAGTGAAAATACTGTAGCATCTCTAAAATAGAGGAAACTTTACTCTATTTTAGAGAAATGTGTTGGAGATGGCCTTACATCCAGTCCATTGGTATGTGGTGTTACTTACCATACCAACACACATGACCTACATTGATCCCACTAATCCATGGGGATGCATGGTATACCAAGTATTGCTACATTTAGTTATCATAGATTTAGTGCTCATCAGTTTGGATATACATTGAAATCCATGCAATACATATATCTTCAACATAAGACTGGTGGATACATATGGGATACCATATGGGCATTATTAACACATTACCTATTGTATATACTGTCAACAATGTGTGTACATAACATGCATGCAATTGTAACATACTGTACGTGCCTTTACATATTAGTATTGCAAAACACCCTGTAATCTATTGTAACATGTACGTATATATAGGATATGTGCCCTACTGATCTAACCCTGTTGATCTACACTAATAGTGTACAATGTATATTTGTAGGTCCCAAAGTATGGTTATGATATGATACAACCAATGTATTATCATATACATTGTAATGGTATGTAACCCATGTGCTTTAGTATGCGAATATTAGTCCTATGAAACAATTACGGTCATATAGAGTATTGCCAAATTCCAACCTCAACCACTGCCATGAATACTTGGGTATGGTATTACATGTGCTAAAGGTATGTGATAGCATTTTTGCTAGCTACAATATCATTATGCATGACAAATCTAGATGGTACATCTAGTATACCACCAAGCATTTAAGATGCTCATATCCAATATACCCCAAAATATATTTGTGATATCATTGGTGTATTGTATGTGTATCAATACAATATTGCCTTAGTTATAATTGATATAAGCCTATACTAGGGAGCTTATATACTATACACCAAAATTGTGTCTATACATAATTTTGTACATATAAATAGAGAGGTTTATGTCATAATACCAAGATGCCTATGGTGGTACCAATAACCTAGGCAACCTTACAATGCATTAGCGATACATTTATTCAATGTGCCACATTATGGATTGTGTATCTGAGTATATGGGTTGTATACCAGATTGATATCATATAACCATGTACATGAGTACTGCAAATTGATAACATGCATACTTATATGTAAACACTGACATATATCATCATGGACAATATACAGGTGCCTAAAGTACTAGGTATATAACTATCATTAGGTTCCATACTATTGGTATATGTTCAATCGATATCGTATTAGTACACTTGACCATTTATATCAATTTGCATGAGCGGGGAGACAATTACTCCTTAATTGGTATGCCTATGAAGACAAGTATACAACCCATTCTTATGAACATATCCATACAAGTGCGCCTATATAGCTATTATGTTGTATGATATTGCTCACAGCCACTACATACTAAATTTTATGACTAATGTATACCTGGAATAGCATGTGACACCAAAACATACAAGCTTGACCTATCATTATAACATCACTCGTGGCAATATCCAGCCTACGAGTATGTGTAATCACATATGATATAAGGACAATGATATTTGTACAAGTATACATGTATACTATCATACCACATGGGAAAGCAAGGTTAATTGCAACATAGATGGTAGGATGAGAGCACCATCTGGTCAAGTGAATAATATGGTGGATTAATACATGTATACCTAGTATTCTCCATAAGGTATTCGGATAAGACATTGTACCCACGTATCAATGTTGGCCATATAAAGCAAGAAATAATGATGAGTTGCTTTTATAAAATGGTAAGTAATGCTTTACATGTACACCCTTCTGCCCGAACATATATGTAATAGTTCACATGTCTATGATACTCATAAGTTCAGAAAGCATGCTCCTTCCTCTTCTAAGATAGCATTTAATGCTTGTTAGTTATTTGTGACTTAATAAGGAAATGCCAATTATCTAAATTAGACAAACAATTGTTTGTGAGGGTTCACTAACCTTGAAGGTATTGTAAATTAAGATATAATTGTTATTATCTTATAGTTAATAACAATTATATGCAAGTTATACCTCCACTTTCTGTGCATGCATGCTTGCCCAACTTATATGTTAGCAAAGTTCCAGATTTATGATCATTAAATTCTGCCACATCAGTCTTGACAGCCACTACTATGTCTAATTATAGTAGTGACTGTAATATAGCGAAATGTTATTTAGAAGAAGAGTTCATAATATAATATAACCAAATGTTGTTTATCATTTTATATTTCATTTTAAACTATCCAAATTAGAGGTAACTTATTTGTACTACTTAGGATAAAATGTGATGTAATGTGAAATAATTAAATTCGGCCACATTGAAATAACTAAGGTCACGATCTTTTAGTAGTGGCTACCTTTATGATCGTCATATGAAATGTAGATGAACCCATGAGATGAAGACAATGAAAAGAAAGCTTTGAACTTTCACAAGATACAACAAGAGGGAAAGGACGATTTTAGTGCATGCATTCTCTAGGCTTCAAAACTCAGATCTTAAACCAACTTTGCTTTTGCCAACACACATTTATAAATACATACACCTTATCCAATCATACTAACACATCACCTATATTATGGCCACTCCATGGGTTACTTAATTATATAAACAAGTAACATGGATTGAACATGCTCATTGCACATTGGGATACCTATACATGATACTGGGGTGTGTAAAATACAGTATGTCCTTGGGTCTATGGTATAGTCTAACATAATGCCAAGGCATAAGTATGTATTATACGTTACTCCAATCAAGTTAGGATGTACCATACTAACTTACCATATATATAAGGTAATCCAACCCATATTAGAGTAATGTATGGCACATGTAGTATAAGTTCTTTGCTCTCACAACTTATATGAATGCACATTAAGTCCAACTATATGTTAACTAATGGGATGGATACTCATTTACTGACCATTAATTGTCATGAAAATAAACAAGTGTATGACATCCATATGTGATATAAGACCAATTATGCCATATGGACCATTGGTAATAAATGTATGATAATTCATCCAGTAATATTATAGACTCATTAGTCATCTACATGTACACTCTTATCAACGTCAGAGTGTAATCATACTATGTGTTATATATATAGGTGTGGGTTTTGAATGTCCCACTCAATTTAGTAGTATAATAACTATCTGTGGCTCACTACAACATACTAAAACCTTATAACTAACCAAATGTTACATCCACCATAAAGTGATCTATGTTCCATATAATAACAGTTCACAGTATATAACCATGTCATAACGAGTTAGATATTAGGTTAGTTATGTGTTGGCATACCTCCTTATATACTCACTATTCTGTAACCATTATGTACTGATTATGCTCAAAATTAGGTATTATATCCTAATGCCATAACAATTGGTGTATACCAAGACCCATATAAATGTGTAATAGGCCATACTCTATAATCAGTGAGATAGGTGGATAGGCTAACATCCAGATATTGTACAATACATTTATCCAATGGTGAATGTTATGTGTGACAAAATAAAATATGGACTATACATATTTGTATGTATATTTTATTCTAGTCAAAAGTGTAAACATTTCACAAGTATCATGGGTAATAGTGACACAAGGGTAGTTAATCACATTTGCATATAGGTCCACTAATGTCATAGTACAAAAATGTCTATTCTATGGAATGTTCGGCACTCAATAATATGATTATCCTGTAACTTCTACTAATGTGGTAATAAGCCAGTGAATGGATGATGCATGGTATCCATCAGTTATCCAAATCCAACACAGCATGTTATAATTACATCCATTGTATGAGTTACAAGACTTGTAGGACTTGCAGAGGACCAACCAATGGTCACTGGCTGATTATCACATTAGTAGAAGTTATAGGATAATCATATTATTGAGTGCCAAACATTCCATAAAATAGACTTTTTTGTAGTATGATATCAGTGGCCATGATACATGGTTATCCCATATGTATACTGGGGCATTACGCTCAAATTGTGGTGGATATTAAATACATACTTGTTGGTACTCCAAAGGCTACTTGTGCATGATTACCAAATGAGTACATATATCCACAATTGTCCACAAGATATCTATGAGTACACCATAAATCCCAACATGGTAGTCACCTAATATATTGTACTTACCATTATAGTGTAGTTTGATGAATAATACTGTTTTATCCATTCCTTCTTACTTAAAGGATCATTATGGGGGTATGTCATCTGTGTAAGTATACAATTGGTGTCCACTATGTATATGATATGGTGTAATAAGGGTACATCCATATCCTTCATTATCTAAATACCTTTCACCCTATTAGTACACTTGGCAATTATATCTGATATTATGGTTTGGTAATAGGGGGTTGTATGCATATGTCCATTGTTGGATCCCGTTTTCGGAGCCCAACATCGGACATGGGTTCATGAAGCTTGAGCGTACAGTGAGGCTTAGAATTTGGAAATTGAAAGAAGAATTTTTCAGAAGCAAAGGCAAGATTTCGCCGCGGCAAACATATGCGAGTAAACCTCACTGACCTTTCGAGTGAATTACGCTACAACGAACAAGTATAACTTTGCTGTGGCGAAGTCGCCACGAGAAAATCAGAATTTCCTTCGGGTGAATTACGCCGCGACAAACTCTTGGCTTCACCGTGGCGAAAACCCCTAAAGGAAATTCTGATTTTCTCATAGCAACTTCGCCGCGACAAAGTTATACTTGTTCGCAGTGGCATAATTCGCCCGAAGGGCATTGAGGTTTAATCGCATATGTTCACCGTAGTGAAATCACAGTTCGCCGCAATGAAGCCCCCCTTTGCTTCTGAAGAATTCTTCTTTCAATTTCCAAATTCTAAGCCTCCCTCCACGCTCAAGCTTCATGATCCGATGTTGGGCTCTGAAAATAGGGTCCAACATGTTATGGTATCGGAGCCAGGTTTAGGTCTAGGTTTTTGACTAGGTTTAGGTCCAAGTGTAGGATTAGGTTTAGGCATGAAATGGGTAGTTTAGGACATGAAATGAACATGCATCATTTTAAATGAACAGCTTGCATTGTTTTGAATTGTTTCACATGATTTGAAATTATTTTACATAATTTGAAATTGTTTTATATGATTTGAAATGTTTTGCATACTTTGAAATTGTTTTGCATGAACTAAAGGTTTTCAATGGTTTTATATTGAAGGAGTGAATATGCCACCTCGAAAGAGAACTCGAGGAGCTATGACTCGATCTCACTCTCAAGAATCCTATGTCCCGTAAGATGTGGGAACACATTCTGCTCTGGATTCTAAGGCACCTAGTGTGTAGTATGAGGTGCTTCCATCACCTCCTCCTATGCCTCAAACAAACCCTATGGATCTATGATTCTTTCAAGCCTTCACTTAGGCTTTTTCATATGCCATGGGCCAAGGGTCACAAGTATGGAGCGGTAGATTTTAGTGGAACTAAAAATCCGGAAGAGGTTGAAGCCTTGTTGAAGAGCACCGAGAGAGCTCTTATTTAGATGAAGTGCTCAAATGAGGAGAAGTTAGATTATGCAGTGAGCTTGCTACAAGGGGACGCACTTCATTTAGGAATCAGTGCCCCACAGTCAGGATATGCCTCCGGTGTTGTCATGGAGAGACTTTTTAGAAGCTTTCAGGAGGAAATACTTCTCGAGGGTCTATATTCAAGAGAAGGCCAGGGAATTTCTCAATCTCATACAGAGGGACATGAGTGTGAGAGAGTATGAGCTGAAGTTCACACAGCTTTCTAGATATGCAGCTAACATATTGGCGAATGAGGAAGATAAGTGCCGTAAGTTTGAGGGAGGGCTCTATTTGGGGATCAAGGAAAAAGTCTTGATCCATAATTTCTATGACTACCAGTAGTTGGTAGATGCTGCACTCCAGGCTGAAAAACTGGATAATATAAGGAATGAAGTGAGCATGAAGAGGAAGAATAGGGAGCAATCTTCTAAGAAGGGGATGAGTGCTCCGATGCCTAAGAGGAGTACACGGAATTACCACACGTAGAGTGAAGTGGGAAGTAGCGATTCTGCCAAGAACAAGCAGGCAAAGGCAGTTTCAGGGTAAGCCTCAAATGTGGGAGGCACTAGAAGGATGGGGAAGAGTAGATACACAAACCCCCAATGTGAGTATTGTGGGAAACTTCACCAAGGAGAATGCTTCAAGTTACTTGGAGCATGCTTTCGATGTGGAGAGAAGGGACACATGATCAGGGACTGTCCCCGAGTAACAAGGCAAGAGGGGTCACAATTGCAAGCCCTAAGGAGAGCAGAAACAGTAAGAACTAGACCAGTCACTGAGGTGGACAGTTCTAAAGCTGCAAGGAAGGCTATTCCTTTAGGAAGGCCAAGAGGTCAGGCACAGGCAAAGGTGTTTGCCATGACAAGAGAGGAAGCTACAGCCGCACCTGAAGTTGTCACAGGTATGACTCAGTTACTTAATTATGAAGTATATGTTTTGATTGATTATGGCTCCACGCATTCATTTGTTTCTGCAAGTATGATGTTGCATGCTATAAATTCAGTGCCTTTGAATAGTCCTTTGCTTGTTAGTACACCTCTAGGGAGGAATGTGATAATCAGTAAAGTGTATAAGGGTTATGAACTCTTCATTGATGGTTCTAGATTGGTAGTGGACCTCCTACCTCTAGACCTAAAGGGCTTAGATGTTATACTAGGAATGGATGCTATGGAGAAGTATCAGGCGAAGTTGGATTGTGGCCTTAAGGAAGTGAAATTTGATCTAGGCAACCGAGAGAAGGTGATTTTCAGGGGGGACAGGAGAGTACCATCGTCAAGAATTATTTCTGCTTTGCTAGCTAACAGGATGATGAAAAAGGGGTGTGAAGCCTTTTTGGCGTATGCTGTGGATGCTGATGTGAATGAAGGGAGGTTAGAGGATTTTTTGATTGTAAGGGAATTTCCCGATGTGTTCTCAGAGGACTTACCTAGTTTGCCACCGATGAGGGAAATCGAGTTTGCCATGGACTTGATTCCTGGAACCGCCCCTATTTCTACACCACTATATAGAATGGCTCCAGCTGAGTTGAGAGAGCTTAAGAAACAGTTGGAGGAATTGTTAGAGAAGGGGTACATAAGGCCGAGTTCGTCACCATGGGGAGCGGTGGTTCTATTTGTTAAGAAAAAGCATGGAACATGACAGATGTGTATCAATTACCAGAGACTCAACAGGGTGACTGTTAAGAATAAGTATCCTCTACCTCGGATCGATGATCTGTTTGATCAGCTGTAGGGAGCAAAGGTCTTTTCCAAGATTGATCTCAGGTCAGGTTATCATTAACTCAGAATCAGGGAGTTTGATGTAAACAAGACAGCCTTCAAGACACGGTATGGACACTACGAGTTTTTAGTCATGCCTTTTGGATTGACCAATGCTCCAACTATTTTTGCGGATCTCATGAATAGGGTCTTCAAGGAATATCTAGATCAGTTTGTCATAGTGTTTATCGATAACATTTTGGTTTATTCCAATAGTGAAGAGGAACATGAGGAACATCTCAAAATAGCATTGCAGACATTGAGGGAGATGTGAATTTTATACTAAATTTAGCAAATGTGAATTTTGGCTTTATGAGGTGATATTCCTTGGACATGTGATTTCTAAAGATGGGGTACATGTTGATCCGAGGAAGGTTCAAGCAGTGGTGAATTAGCAGGCACTGAAGACAGTGACAGAAGTGAGGAGTTTTCTCGATCTGGCAGGATATTATAGGAGATTCGTTGAAGGATTTTCTATGATAGCTGCGTCGATGACCAAGCTATTGAGGAAGAATAAAAAATTTATCTGGAGTGAAGAATGTCAGAAAAGCTTTGAGGAGCTCAAGTGCAAATTAACAAGTGCTCCAGTTTTGATTTTACCTACTGGAGATGAGGGTTATACAGTGTACAGTGATGCTTTAAAAAAGGGTTTAGGTTGTGTGTTGATGCAGGGAGACGGGGTGATAGCTTATGCTTTGCGGCAACTGAAGCCATATGAGTTGAATTATCCAACCTATGATTTGGAATTGGCAACAGTGATTTTTGCCTTGAAGATTTGGAGACATTATCTGTATGGAGTTCAGACGAAGATTTTTACTGATCACAAAAGTCTTAAGTATCTGTTGAGTTAGAAAGAACTGAATTTGAGACAGAGAAGATGGTTAGACCTAATTAAGGATTATGATTTGTTGATTGAGTATCATCCAAGAAAGGAAAATGTAGTGGTTGATGCCTTGAGTAGGAAATCATCAATAGCCTATTTTCAGACACCTGAGTGTATGGTTTGAAATAGGAGGAACCTGAGTGTATGGTTGCTACTTTCAGAGTAAGTCCAATACTCAGAAAGAAGGTTAAGGAGTTACAAGCACAGGATACAGAATTAAACAAGCTCTGAGAAGAAATTCAAAATGGCAAGAAGTCTGAAGTGGTAGTGAGGGATGATAGACTCATGACTGTCATAAATTTGTATCCCAAATGTCAAGGAGGTGAAGGATGAGATATTAGATGAGGCATACAATGTGCCTTATGCTATACATGTAACAGCCCAGACCACCCGCTTGCAGATATTGTCCGCTTTGAGTCTCGGCCTCTCGGGCCTCGCGCTCTCACGGTTTTGTTTTTCCGCAGGACTTCCCAGGAGGTCACCCATCCTGGTACT
>JAOTAY010021876.1:0-10014 GCA_025629805.1 Erythroxylum baracoense | reverse complement strand
ATAGGATCAGTATCCAAGATATCCTTGAGTACCTCAAGTCTAAGGATATTTGCACCATTGCTATGATGAGATTAATTACTAACATTTGATAGATCTTCCATATGATAATCTCATAGTAGGTCATTCGATGTACTTACTACTCTTAGTAGGCTTCCACATGTTAACTCTAAACATCTCATGCTTATAGTTTGTGAGATCCACTACCTGATCAAATAAAAGAGTATAACATATTCTAGCCTATCTAGATTAACAATGTCCTATCTCATTAATCCTATGACTAGGGATAATTTAGATATTAACATAATTACATATCATTATCATGATCTCATCATGATTTCCTTCATGCTATGTTTTATATCATCGACTTCATTAATTCAGTTTAAGAACGACATCAAATTAATGAAAATTTCCTTTCACTTTATTAATCAAATAAAGTTTGTACAAAAGTGATAAAGGTGATTACCTTTAGAGCACTACTCTAACATATGTTATGTTTGGCCGCTCAAATGTGTTTATATAGCAAAAATTATGGATTTTGGGATATACATGGTTTGTTATATAGGCGTGTATGAAAGCGTGTCTGTAAAAGTTACCTAAAACTCGTGTTTTAAAATGTTTCATGTAAGGTATATATCTTGATACATGATAATGTATTTACAAGATCATGTATGTACTTACACAACTATATAAGTTAAAGTGCTTTGCTTAAATGTTCCTACACATTTCTAGAGAGTTACACAAGTTCATACAAGACTGTGTGTGTTGCAGAAACTCCATTTCTTTCATTTTATTGTCCCATCTTTACCCTAATTCATTTCCTTCTTTTTCCACAAAAGAAAAATAAGATTGAACATTAAAAGGATGGCTCCAGTGATGTGTTTTTAGCCCATTTTAGTTCTTATGCTTCCAACTTATACCTAAAACCAAATATGAATCAAAATAAGTATCTTAAGCATTTCATAGCATTAATCACTAAGTATTAAGGAATGAATATATAATCAATCAAGCACACACCAAATGGTAAGGGATCAATTCATTTAGAAAATATGGAATGGAAAAATAACCCTCTTCTGGTAGGATAACTAGGTACAATATGGACTAATCAATGAGGCCCCTAAACACAACCCAGTTAAAAGAATAATACTAGATAAAATGAAGGTATGCATAAAATCAAGGCTTATAAGCTATAGTTAGAAAAACTCCCCAGAATAATAGTTACTAACAATATTCTAAGCATTATATTGGATAAGGCCAAGTAGGATCTCATTATATAGAAAGGTACTCAGTCCAGTCTTTATAAAAATGCATCATGTAAGGAACTTATAGAGAAAATTAAGGAAAAGTGGGATGCTCTTCCTAAATCTAGAATAAAAATTTCAATCCAAGCGTAGTTAGAACTCTATGGCTAGCTTATAAAAATAGATTCAATACAAAGAAAAGATTTAAGTAGATTTATGAGAGTATCCCTTAACTCTATTTTCTACCAAAATGAAGTTGAGTCTAAATAATATATATTCTTTGCATGCCAAATAAGAAAGGTCATATGGCAAAGGATCCTAGAACTATATTGCTTAGAGAATGTTGGAGAGAACCTTCAAGATTTGTGAAATGGTTCAATAGACCTAAAAAAGGCGAATATCAAACAGAAAGATCTAGATGAAAGTAGTGACATCAATAATACGTACAATTTGGCGAGAATGTAATAAGAGAACTTTTTTAAGCATAAGGAAGGAGGAAAGCATATAGTTATGTGAACTGATTAGCCAAATTAAGGAATA
This sequence comes from Erythroxylum baracoense, assembly GCA_025629805.1. NCBI lineage: Eukaryota > Viridiplantae > Streptophyta > Magnoliopsida > Malpighiales > Erythroxylaceae > Erythroxylum > Erythroxylum baracoense. The sequence goes on along the minus strand of JAOTAY010021876.1, from coordinate 8,236 downwards.
AATACTTGCACTTCAATTACACATATAGTGCAATAAAGCACTTGTAAGCAAATGGGAACTAAATTCCTAATCTCCCCAAAATTAGGGTGTTAAATCCCTAATTTGTACAAATAATAGGGATGTAGGAAAGGAAATTATTCATTATGTATGATAAGAATGGATAGATTAACCTTGGTTATATTCTGTAGCTCATGCAAAGATTCTAATGAGGGAGATCAATCTGAAGTTTCCTTTATCCAAGGATTTAAGGCAATAATTAATGTTTTAATTGAAATATTAAGGGAAGAAAAATAAAGGAAGTTAACTTACCCAAGTGATGTGATTCTAACTAGCGAAGAGGGAATGGAAGCAGGAGCAGTTAGGTGTGGTTCACAAATAATGAATTCATATGAAAAAATCCTGGTTAAGAGGGGGAAGATCTAAATAATTAACAAAGGGTCATAAGGTTAATCAATAGTGTCAAAGGAGGACAATATTATGGAAATATCCATCAGGTTACATTTGGGTTGAATTGATTACTATCACCCTTAATTGTATACTCTAACTATTGCTATCAATGAAGCATTGTTTAATTTTTAAAAAAATCATAGAAGTTAGTTATTTAATTTTAATCCATTCAAATGATTATTTTTATACAATTTTTTCTAAAGACTAATATCAAAACATGATATGATTTTTCTTGGCTCGTTATAACTTTAGCATTCTTATAAGATTAATTATTTTTTAGAACTCTCTTTACATCCTTAGTCAATTTATTATCTAAAATATGTAAGTAATTATATATGGAAATTCATTTAGTTAATAGTTTATCTTATTTAATAAAAAAATAAGATTTGGCTAATTTTAGTAATGTGATTAATTAAGAAAAATAATAAAATATATAAGTTAAAATTAGTGTAATCATTATAAAGATAAAAGTCTAAATTCTCTTTACCTTAGGTTAGGAAAATAATTCAATTAATTAAATTACTTTAATTGGTAAATCAAATAAATAACTTTAAACCAACATTTAAGTACTTTTATTAAACATTTGTGTTTTATTAAAATATCTAACTCTTATGAGGATGATCCACCCTTCTCTTCTATTAAAAGATTTTAATTAATATGGAAGCCCTTAACATCAAGTGGCTCTATAGAGAGAAACTTTAGCTTCTCTCTATCCTCCTCTCCATGTCCTCATTTTAAGCTTATTGCTCCTTTTTGATGTGCATTTTATAACCTACAAGTTGGTTCTCTTAGGTGGAAATTCAACCTCTCCTAAATTAGCTCGCTCCTACTCTTATGTTAGTACTATTTACTATTTTTTGTCTTCCACTCCTTTTAAACCGACTTCCATCAATCCTCTCCTCTTTAATGGCTCCTTGCCAACTACATATGATAAGTGTTCCCTCCCTAGCTAACTCTCCTTTCCATGGAGATTGTGCTTATAATAATAGAGTTTAATCTCTAGTATTGACTTTCCTTCTTACCCTCTTTTATTTCCTTTTTTAGTAACAGTTTTTCCACCTACCCTTTTTTTTCACATTTTAACCTCCAATGTCGGAAAAGTAACCTCTACCCTCTCCTAGTCCTACTTTTGATCTAGCTAGTTTCCTGATACCCACATCTTCCTCTAAAGTTAGGTCTTCTTCTAAACTAAAAAATCATGCTCCCTAACTAGTTGAGCCTTTAACTCTAACCTCCATTATAAGGACTATCTCTAATGATGGAGGACTTTTAGCCATCCAAGTCTAGAAAGATAATCCAACCTCTCCTTTACTTGCCAAACCAAGAGTTTTAAAACTAATTATAAACAAGTTATATGGGATTTAAGCAAGAACCAACTCCACGATTCCTTATCTCTAAGCTTCAAAGGCTCTATTATTATAGCTCCTCCCATTGATATAATTAAAGAGTCGGGCTCAAGCCTAGGGTCAAAATTTTGTGTTTAAACCTAAGCTTCATGTCGCTCAAACATAATTTTCTTCCTGGAGAGAAGGCCTGCTTTTCTTTAATGTATTCTTAGGTTATGTGAACTTGGAAATCTTATAGATTGAAAGAAGTACTTATAAGTGAATAGAATCTCCTACACTTTAACTTTTCTACCAAAGAAGAAGAACATAAAGTTATTAAAGGTGGCCTTTATCTCTATAATGGTAAGCATATACATCTCTAGTTATGGAAACTAGGGATGAAATTGGAGGCAATTAAGCAAAAATAAGTGTCGATATAGATGATATCCAAAATATTACATTTAAGTATTGGATAATTCAAGAACTAAGTCACCTAGCTAGCTACATTATTACCCTTATTAGGATGGATGAATTAACTTCCTCATTTAAAAGAACTGATTATGCTTAAGTTATTTTGTTGGGGAGTTGGAGAAAGAGCTTCCTAAATAAATAACATTAATGAGGCTTAGTTTTAATGACATTTTATAAAGACTCTTTTAATGTAAGATATTAATAGAGAACTAGTCTTAAAGAGCAAGGTAAAGAATGGAAACCAATAGGCAAGAGATTTTTAAAAGGTGATTACAATGAACTAGTGGGTCTGGATAAAGGAAAACAAGTGGAAACTCATAACACCTATATGGAGCATCATATTGAAAAGAATTAAAGTGTGGAGGGTAACATTATACCTCTAATCTCAGATGATCACCCTAGCCAATAAGCAAATAAGTATAAGGAATCCATGACTATCCATAATTAGATCATATTTAGCTCCATCATCTTACTACCCTTTGTCAATCTAATACCATATGGCTCTACTAACTATTAAAAGCCTAATATTGCACATTTGGAGCTGTCAAAATGGGAGAATCTTGCTAACTCTTTTGGAGCTGTCAAAATGGGAGATTCTTGCTAACTCGCCTAACTTAAAGACTTTAAAGAAAGATACAAGGAGTGCTAGAAGGAAAAATAAAGGGAAAGGAAGTGAAAGCCAAAATAATCCTCACAAATGACTATTATGGCCTAGAATGTAAAGAGAAGTAATTGCCCCAATAAATAACCTCTTCTTCCAAACTTTATTAAAGGAATTAAGCATACTCTTATTAAACTTTTGGAGACTAAAACAAAAGAAGAGAAATTTGGAAAGTTTAACCTTTAAGATAATTAAATGATCTATATCTCTAAACTTTAATATCGTACCAATGGTAGGATAATAATTGCACATGATAACAACAAGATTAATAAGATTCTTAAGTCTTTTCATAAGCTAATGCTTCTATCTTCTTTCCTTATTCTAAGAAATGTTTTACTCTCTATCTCTTTTATTTATGGTACTAATTATGCTTTTTAAAGATGCAATTTATAGGAGTAACTCAAAGATATTCACTTCTATTCTCAATCCTCTTGGATTTTACTAGGGGATTTTAATAATGGTTTATATGAACTAGAAGTAGAGGGTAATATGTCCTTATGAAATTTTAATGAGACTTTAGAGATATTGTAAAGGATATTAAAGTCATAGATCTCAAGTATGAAGGAAAAAACTTCATTTGGAGCAATAAGAAAAGTGAAAAATGTTACATTAAAAAGAAATTTGATACTGTTATGATCAATATCTCTTAGTTACAAAACTTCTCTAAAAGTAAAGCTTCATTGATAATCCTGAGTTATTTGATTAGTATCCCATTGTTATTTAAAATCTCACCTCAATTTGGCAAAGGATAACTACATTTTGATTTAATAATTAACTTTTAAACGTAAATGGATATAAGGAAGCTATTGCTAGACGTCTAGCTTACACCTTCTAGGGTACTAAAGTCTTTATCTATATAAGGAAACTTAATATGATCAAACTTGAATTCAAAAGATTCAATCAGAAAAAGTTTTTTTGAAAAATTAAAATTGAATATTTATTGAAAAATAGTGAAGAGAGTCAACAATACAACTTAAGGAGAGTAAATATACTCTCCCATGATAAAACAACAACGCAACCATATACAACTGTTAGGCACAAAGAAAATCATCAAGAACTGGACAATATTGTATCCAAAGTTACAATATTAAAGAGGACGATAATGTATCAATAATTGAAGAAGTTTCTAGATAAAAGGGGTAAACTTCCACGCATCTGCAAATTGATGCTAGTAAACTTCCTCAATTAGGGTTGGGATATTCAGTGCCAATGGAAGCCACTTCTCGCAATAGACAAGCCATAAGTAAGAATATTCTCTCTAATGCTTCTTTCCTTGCTCCTTCTTCACTTAATCAATTTTTATATCTTCTCAGGCCAGATTTAAGCTTAAGGTTCTCGCAGAATTCTCTTAACTCTGGATATCACCTACCTCTGGGGGATGGAGGAGAATCTCAGATCAGGTAACTATGGAAAATTCTTCATAAATTAAATTTCCTTTCTTTACCTTCCATGATAGATTCTCATTGAAGAAATTTTCCAACTTTCTCTTACTTTCCTCATGTGTCTTTCCTTCGATTGTCTTACATGAGTTTATGTTAAATATATTCTGGGTTTAGCCTCTAGTTATACATTTAGAGAGGCTAGGATATTTTTGTTGCATGTCTGATTGAGATTTTTAAGTAGGATGAGCTCTTTGAATTCTTTAAGGATTTAAGATACAAAAACCTCTTTAGGTGAGTTGGTTGCACCAAACTGTTCTTCCACAACCCATATACACAGAGCCCCAAGGATAGAACATGAATCTATCTATTTGGACTTCGGGGGGTTGAATGGTTGGACAGTTTTTGTACAATCTCTATGATGGTATGCCTAGGATTTATCCATAGATATCTGCTAGATATAGAAACCTATGCATTGCTATTATAAGGACATGTGAAAAAGAGATGATCTCTTATTTCCACATGGATTTGACACATTGGACATGTTCTACCCATTTGCAAATAGGGCATTCTATTTGTTATATTTAGTCTATTTTGGATTGTTAACCATAATATGAAAGATAGTCTTGGGATCAAAACCTTGCTCCAAATAATTCTATGCCATTCCACCTTCTATTTCCTACTTCTTAGCAGATCTTTAGTGGTCATGTTGTTGAGTTTAAGGATAGGTCGAGTCTACAAGTAGAATGTGTCCAAAGAGGTTGGTTAAGGTAGATAGGGTGGTTGGAGATGCCTCAAAATTTGAGGAAAGTTCCATGTGCCCTCTATAATTATGAACCTGAGTTTAAGTTTGAGCGAAGAGGTTTGGGGACTACTTAGATGGTTATAATGGTGTATGAGAGGTTCTAAGTTAGACTAGTTGTCAAACCAGATGTATGTTAAGTTTCCATTCCTAATTTTACAATAGATATCTTCTCTGACTTTGTCCCTCAACTTCAGGATCTGGTTGAGAAAATAAGAGCATGAGGTAGATTTTTGAATGCTCTATAGGCTTCTTTCTTTGAGAAAATAAGAGTAGAGCCATTTCACCCATTACAAGAAAATTTTCATTTTGCGACGGACATTATCGACAGAAAATATTAACATTCCGTTGGTAAGTAATATTAGCGACAAACATTACAGATGGACAAAGGTGTTGTAGAAATGGCCATATTTAATAATTACCAATGGAAGATTATGTTTCATTAGTAAATGTATCGACGGACAACTAATGTACCTAATGTCCTGTTGGTAAATTTATCGGTAGATTCTTATGCAATTGACCGCGATATATTTACCAACGAAACATGGCCTTCTATCGGTAAATTTATTGATGGCTTACAATTAGTTATTCCGTCTGTGATTACCGATGGCTCACTATTGTCCATCAGTAAGTTTGTTCAAAAATTACCAATGGATATTCTTTTTCTGTCGGTAATGGTTCTAACTTTACTGACAGAAGTGGTTATTCCGTCTGTGATTACTGACGGTCAGTTTTCTTCTGTCAATAATGGTTCTAATTTTATTGACGGAATCGCCAATTTCTGTCGGCAAATAAATTAGAAATTTTTTTTAATAATGTATTTTCAATACCGTCAACAAATTTTATTTCATGATGTTATAATTGATGCATAATTTAAACAACTATTAATGTAATAATATACATTTAACTTTTAAAACATAAATTTGATTGATAATATAAAGTTGAAAATATCTTAATTGATAATAAAAACATTAAATTGTATATAATAAGTTTTCTTAATTTTAATAAAATGACCAAAAGTACACTGTTAATTTGGAGATAGTGGATGCTCTGATTGGTGCGATGAGGTGCTACCCCTACCTTTCAACTCATCCACCTCATTACGGAGCTGACCTATGTACTGCATCGACTGTTACAACTGATCCATCGACTGTTACAACTGAGTTGCCAATGTCTGTATTATGCTTCGAAGTTCTTGGACTTCATTGGTTGTGGACCGCCTACTAGATGCTTTGTACTGGACGTAGAGGATTGCGAATAACATGTATTCGCAAATGAACCTAAACCGAATATCCTTCCCTGACAGTCCCTACCACCCACTGCATGAAGATAGGTCTGAGTCTCATCAACATCTTCAGACTGCTGAGACTATCGTTGAATGCTTTCTTGTATTTGGTCCTATTAGAAGGCAATGTTTATATTAGTAGCTGATAATTATTAAGCATTAATATTAAACCATAAATTTCACATACATTGAGTCCTCTACAATGGCTATTGACGAATATGACACCGTCATGCTTCTTAGTGTGAGTGTGCAAAAAGAGTTGACGGGGTGTAGGCCTCATGCCCATAGACTTTTCCTGTATAAGAATAACATGTTATAATTTCGACAAAGTTTTCTCTATTTTTATAATATCTACCCTTTATTGAACAAAGAAAAAAACTAAAAAATATGGCACCAAACATTTATGACATTATCATTCTCAATAAGAAACGCATATTTTCATTCCAAAATTCACACATCAAATTCAATTGAAATACAACAAAGTAAAGAAACGACAATATAAATGTAAAGTGTAGATACTTACAAGTCTTTCTGTATGCTCTTAGTGGGTAATAGATCCTCCCGTATGTACGAGAAGACTCTCTCCCCCCGTTCCTCCATGTCTGTTAGTCGAATCACGCTCTAAAATGGACATTGCCTTAGGTGATGTCCAATACTGCTGCCAACGACTCCATATTTGTTTAGAAATATAAGGTGATCGTACATCGGCCCTGTGTATCACAACAACAAAGTTGCGATAACGTGTACATGCTCATTTCTCCCATACTCTATAAATGATCGCGTCAAATTGAGAATCCCAAAAAAATTCTTTCTAAAACAAAAAGAAAACCATTTGATTAATACTTATGATGTAATAATATTTATCTAATTAATGTATAAAACTGTTAATTAAAAAAGAAAATAATAATTTTTGTTGTACCTCAAATTCCTGATAGTAAAATTCCTTTGTTGCCTGAGAGATATTCTTCCATACATAACCCCCAATATCAATCTTCTCCTTGAATTTTGATGTCATGTTTCTTGAGCACGATCTAGATGGAACGAACCTAATATAAAAACAAATAATTTTATACCATTTTGAAAATTAAAACCTATAACTTAATTATAAACATATAGTGTTTCATGTATTTTCACTTAAATATTATTGACAATTGTAACGTAAGTTCTTCCATCAGGTCCCTCAGCTCCAAACTGGTGGCTGACTCCTTCATCATCATTGTTTACCCCTAATATCTCTGTCAGTATAGGGGTAGTAAATGATGTAAGAGTGGTGGATGATGTAGTAGCAAGTACGGAAGGTAATGCCTCATCTGCAAGTGTAGTAACTGGAGGGGGAAGAGGTCATTTAGTTCCAGCTGCTACACTATGAGATGCTTCATCTGTATAGTAAGTACCTCCGAATTGTGGTTTGAATCTTGGTCGCATCATATCATGTCTCCTCTTTAGTGTCATATTTCAACCTAAAATTAATATTTGATTGAATTTTATAAAAATAATACAAATTGAATTCAAAAAGGACATAAGACATCTTTAAGCTCCTTGCTCTCAATTGAACCAAAAGCTAGTTAAGTTCTTTAAGGTCCTTCAACTAACAAGTCTCAGATTTGTATGACAAAACCAACACCATATTTTTAGACTATGAAACTCCACACTAGTTTCATAAAAGTTTATTAGTTTAGGAATTTCGGTTAAAATTCATTAGTTAGAGATTCTGCAAAGAAAGGATAGGAAAGTAAAACTATGAACTATATATATATATGTATATGTATATGTATGCTTCAAACTCCTATTGTGGTATGAACTTCAACTTAAATCCACTCTCAGATGTGAATTTTTTCCTTTAGCTTTCTTTAATTGGTAGTAACT
>JAOTAY010021875.1:0-10015 GCA_025629805.1 Erythroxylum baracoense | reverse complement strand
AATTGAAATAAGAAAGTGAAGCAAGTAGGAAAGTAAGCAAGTTCCAAGCAATACAAGATAGGAAAGTACTTGCAATTCAATTTCAAGCAATAGGAAAGATGTTATCTTTATTTGATTGCAATTAGGAAAGTAGCAAACTTGGGCTCCACTTCTTTAGAAATTGCAACATATACTCTGATTGATTTCTTCTTTTTTTCTTTTTTTTGACGAATTTCTTTTTTCGCTTTTTTTTGAAGAATTTCTTTTTTCTCTTTTTTTGTTGACTTATACTTCTTTTTTTAGACAATTTGAAGTTCACACAAATAAATATGGAAACAAAAAAATTTAAAGCTATTTTTAGAAGTTGGATGCTCTCAAATTTCGACTTAGTGTAACTTGCTCTAGAAAGCTTGGATTTGAATGATTCCGAAATGAGGAGAAAGAAGAGATTCAGAACTTGAAGAAACACCTATTATTCAGCCAAAAACTCAAACAAAAAGTGAACGAAACAGTGGATAAAAAATAGACAGATAAGAAGAACGAAAATAAACAACAAAAGGATAGTTATTTGAAATCTAGCAACCAAAGCGCTATGATACCAAATGATGGGAGACCCAATAGGAACTTGTCCTAGAAAACCTTTAATAAGATGGAACTATGCCTGGGAATGACTAGAATCAAACACACACAGAATCACAAGAAACAAAATTGAAAAGATAGAAATAAAAAACAAAGAGAAAAGGAGTTAGAAGAACATTGGTCGATGGAAAGAACCCTAAAAGAACTTGTCTCTTAGAACCCTAGTAAGAATGTTGGTCAATGAAAAGAATCCTAAAATAACTTATCTCTTATAACTCTAACCTTGGGATGCCACAAAGGAAGACCACTCCTTTGATAAGTCAAGTATTCTTAAAGAATATAAAGAAATCAAGAATGCTCTCAATAATACTCAATATTATTTCTGAATGAAAACTCCCCTTCAAAGTACATAGAGGGTGCCAATTTATAGGAAAAATTTCCTAACTTAATGTCCTAAAGAAGAAACTAAATAAAAGGAAACAAATCAATCCCTAAAAGGAAACAAAATAAACTCATAAAGGTGTTGACTAGATGACCTTCTTTCAAGGAAAACATAAAGGAAACTAATTAAAACAAGATCTAAACATATTGGACCTTATAGATCATGTCCTTCTCCTTATTTTTAAGTGGCACATGGTTGTCACATGGAATTTTAATTGAATTCTCCCAATTGGACTTCATGTGAACCTTTGGACACTTCATGTTGGGCTTCAAGGAGTAAGACGATGCCTCTTGGACATTTATAAGATGAAATCTGACTCAACAATATGGGTTCTATCTCTTGAAGGTCTAGGATCAAACAATTCAATGCTTGCTTCATTGCTTTGGCCCTATCTCTTGTCATTGGGCCTCCAACATCTTGTAATGGATCTTTAGGAACATTAGACTTGAATGTTAGGCCTTTGATATGGGAATTTCGTTAGCCTTTTGCCTTGCACATTTAGACTTCAAATCTGAAGGTCTTGGATCAAACAATTCAACGCTTGCTTCATTTCTTTGGCCCTAACTCTCGTCATTGGGCCTCCAACATCTTGTAATGGATTTTTAGGAACATTAGACTTGAATGTTGGGCCTTTGATATGGGAATTTCGTTTAGCCCCTTGCCTTGCACATTTAGACTTCAAATCTGATCCAATTTGAGTTCCTGAGCCTCCTTTTGCAAGCTCATGTCCATGCAAGTCATATCCTAGGTTTCCTTGAGGCAGATCACACTATGTATGCTTCTCTTCTTATCTTTCAAATGCCCATGATTCTCCATCAGATCCTTTAACCATTTATTGAAGGCCAATGAAAAGAGTTAAAGCTAAAAGGATGAAAGAAGCATTAACTTGCTCACTTAATGACATTTGGAAGGAACAAGCTCACCTAAATTCTGTCAAGGGTCTATCTATGCATGAAGAGCATAAGATTATTAACATGATTCAAACATGTTCAAATCATAAAGACAATAATACAACCCACATTGTTTGAATCAATTTATCCAGTTGAAGAATAAGATTCCAATCAGCCTTGATTATGTTTGTTTTGGATCTTAGGATGTTATTTTTGAACTTTAGAAGGTTGGGTTTGGGTAATTTGCTGTGAGGGTTCGTTAGGGTTTTAATTTTGTTAAGTGTGAGTTTTAGTGTCTCTTAATTAGAACAAATAGTTGTAAGTTGCGGGGCTGTCATTAAATGGATAGTTACAACTTGTATTAAGTGTGAGTTTTAGTGTCTCTTAATAAGGAATTAAAAGTTGTGGGGCTGACATTAAATGGGCAGTTACAATTTGTATTAAATCAGAACTGAATGTTGTGTCTTAGCCTTTGTTTAATATAAACAAGGCTGATTCTCTTTGTAAACATGATTATGAGTTTTTTATAGAGATTTTTGTTTAATGTTCCTGGATTATCTTTGGAACTTATCAAACTAATTCAGTTACCAAAAATCTTTATTCTCATTCTAAATTATCAAAGTTGGTAAGCTTGTGGCATTTTAGAGGATTCAAAATGCCATTCTAATCATTTTTATCATCATTCCTTTAATAGCATTGTTGGAATGGTTTGCTTCTTGTTTTCAAACTTGAACGATCTAGCTTTCCGTCAATTATCAAGGGAGTTAATTTGTATTCCTATGTATCTTAGTTCTTTAGCTATTAGGGTGTATGGTTGCTCAATTGAAGATTTCCATCATTCAGTATCAGAGTTTTTGGCTTAAGTTTGAGGTTTGCGTATCCATTTATTTGTTAATCTAGTTCTTCATTCTCTTTTCTTCTTCTTCTCTACTAGAATCGCAGCTCTCTATTTTGTTCTTTTTTCAATTTCTATTATTGTTAATCTTTGTTTATTTCTAATTAACAAACAAAATTAAAAAATAAATGTACAACAACTGAGTTCTAACCTTTAATAGAGTTTGTACCACTTTAAATTGGCCTACCTTTTATTATTTTGTTCTTAGATCTGCCTCTTGTCATTCCATTGAATTGCTATAATCTAAACTATTTGTTTAAGGAACTTAATCTATGAACCCATAAACAAAACAAGAATAGTAGAAGACAAGAGAGGTGATATTAGCATCATGAAAAGCCATATAAGTGAAACATGTAAGGGAGTGTGTGAGGTTGTTATAAATCTTTTTTTAGGTTTAAGACATGTATAAAAACGAAAAAGTAGTGAATTATTCTTGAAATGACCAAGTAATTCAAGCCATTCAGCAACAATCTGAACAAATGTTCAAAATGATGGGAGATGTAAGAGATAATTTAGAAAAACATGATGATACACTTGCCAAATTGCAAGGCAAACCACAGTAAGAAAGTAAACAACCGTTGCTCATCAAGATTATTATGGTGGAATTAATACGGATGATGACCTAGCTACCATTACTGGTCTAGATGTTCATCATAGAAGACAAAATAGGAGAGCACATTTTGATAATATGGATTGAAAAATAGGCAGCATTAAAATCAAAATTCCTCTTTGTCAAGTGAAGAATAATCCAGATGGCTATTTAGAGTAGGAAAGAAAAGTAGACAGGACCTTTAAATGCCACAATTATTCCAAAGAAAAAAGGTAAAATTAGTCATTGTTGAATTTTGTGATTATGCTATTGTTTAGTGGGATTAATTGTGTAAAGATAGACTTAGAAATTATGAAAAACCTATGGAAACATGGATGGTGATGAAACAAATCATGATAACGAGATTTATCCCTAGACTATTAAAGTGATTTGAACCAGCATTTACAAACGTTGACACAAGGTTTCATGAGTGTGGAAGAATATGAAAAAGAGATGGAGATAGCAATGATAAAGGCTAATGTGGAGGAGGATCATAAGGGAGCCATGGCTAGGTTCTTGAGTGACTTGAATAAGAACATTGTTGATTTTGTGGAATTACAACACTATGTAGAGATTGAAGATATGGTAAATCTGGCCATGAAAATTAAAAGGTAGCTCAAACACAAGGATACACATAAGTATGATTCTAAACCTTATTTAAGTTCTTCTTGGAGTAAAAAGGATGATAAAACTTTATTTAAACCTAAATTTGATTATTTTAAGAGTAAAAATGAAATAGGCAGTAGGGATAAAAGTGAGAATCAAAATACTCAAACTAGAGGAATTAAGTGTTTTAAGTGCTTGGGACATGGTCATTTGGCACGTGAATTTCCTAATAAAAGGGTAATGATCATAAGGGATGGGGTTGTTGAATGTGAAAGTGAGAAAGAGGATGATGATAATGATATGCCACCATTAGAAGATGCTAGTGATGTTGAATATTCTAGTGAAGAAACATTGGTTGTATTTTTACTTTGCAAACAAAGTAAAAATAATGAACATAATGAACAAATATGTTCCATACTTATTGTTCATTTGCAATTGTTGATAGGGGAAATTTTACAAATGTTGCTAGTACTTTGCTTGCTTGTGGAGAAACTAAAATTACCTACTATTTAACATACAAAATACAATGGTTAAATGATAGTGGTGTGAAGGTGAATCGACAAGTATTAGTTTAGATATAAGGACGAGGTCTAGTGTAATGTGGTACCTATGTATGCTGGGTATATGTTATTAGGAAGACCATGGCAATATGATAGGAAGGTGATTCATGATGGGTTCAAGAACCATTAATCTTTGATAATGGATGAACAATTTCAACTCGGATCTTTATCACAAAAGGCAATTTTTGAAGACCAAATGCTCATTAAATAGCGATATAAAGGGCTTGGATGTTCATTGACCAAAACCTTGGGGAGGGACCAAGAAGGACTATTTTACAAAAAGTAAAATAGTGCATTGAGTGGTAAAAATAAGAGCAATGGGAAACACAAGGATAGAGAAAACAAGGAAGTATTGAGTGGAAGAAAAATTAGTGTTTATGCAAAAATGAGTGATGTGAAGAAAGCACTAACCATGAGGCAGCCTTTAATTGTACTTATGTACAATGAATTTTTGATTGCTTGTATCAAAATTGACAAGAGTTTGCCTAGTGTTATTGTTGATCTTTTGCAGGAAAATGAAGATTTCTTTCTTAAAGAAATTCCTAAGGCTTTGCCACTAATTAAAGGAATTGAACACCAAATTTATTCCGGGAGAAAGCATACTAAATAGGCCAACATATAGATGCAATCTTGAAGGGACCACGAAAATCCAAAAGCAGGTAAATGAGCTTATGGAAAAATGATATGTTTACAAAAGATTTTAGTCCATGTAGTTTCTGTTTTGTTACTACCTAAAAAGGATGGTTCTTGGAGAATGTGTGTTGATTTTCAAGACATAAATAAAATCATGGTGAAATATAGGTCCTATCCCTAGGCTAGATGATATGTTGGATGAATTACACGGTTCATGTGTGTTTTCAAAGATTGATTTAAAATCCAAATATCATCAAATAAGAATGGGTGAGGGTGATGAATGGAAAACTATATTTGAAAATAAACATGGCTTATATAAGTGGTTGGTGATGCCTTTTAGTTTAACTAATGCACCTACTACATTCATGAGACTCATAAACCATGTTCTCTGTGCTTTTAATCGTAAATTTGTTGTTGTTCATTTTGAGATATACTTGTTTATAAAAAGAATTTGGATGAGCATGTAACTTATTTGAACGCAACTTTTGATGCACTTAGGAAGGAAAGTTATATGCTAACTTAAATAAATGCACTTTTTTCACTAATGAACTTCCTTTTATTGGTTATTTTATGAATGGTAAAGAAACATATGTTGATTAAGAGAGAGTAAAAGTAAACAGAGAATGGCCAAAACCAACTTCTACTAGTGACGTCAGAAGTTTTCATGGTCTTGTGAGCTTTTATAGAAGATTCATAAAGGATTCCTCTACAATTGTTGCACCATTAATTGAATGCATAAAAAGAATGTGGGATTAAGTGGGGTAAAGAACAAGATGATGCTTTTAACTTGCTTATAGAAAAACTTTAATTTAGCAACCATACAACTCAATGAATTAACTTGCTTAAAGAACAACAATAAGATGATGACTTTAACAAGATTATGGAAATCTTCAATTTGGCAACCATACACCCTAATAGCTGAAAAGCTAAGATACATATGAAATGCAAATTAACACCTTCCACAATTGATGGAAAACTGAATCGCTTAAGTTTGAAAATAAGAAACAAACTATTCTGATTAAAATAGCACTTTGAATTCTCCAAAATGCCACATCTTTACAAGTTTGATAAGTTAAGAAGTAAACAAAGATTTTTGATGTTGAATGCCAAAAATCAAATTAGTTTGATAAGTTCCAAAGATAATGCAAGAACGTTAAACAAAACTCTCACAAAAAAACTAAGTTGTTGTATAATCATCAAATCGTGCCCTTGCAAAGAGAATCAGCCTTGTTTATATGGGACAAAGGCTAAGACACAACATTCAATTCTAATTTAATACAAATTGTAACTGCCCATTTAATGACAAGCCCACAACTTGTAACCCCTTATTCTAGTTAAGAGACATTAAACTTACACTTAATAAGAATTGTAATTGCCCCTTTAATGACACCCCACAACTTGTAACTCTTTGTTCTAATTAAGAGACACTAAAGCTCACACTAACAAAATTAAAACCCTAACTTCGTTCATGTTAAATTCACACAACAAATAACCAAAGCCTAACTTACTAAATTTCAAAATAACAGCCCAACATCCAAACATATGTCAAGACTAGTTTATTGGCGTTTTTTATTCTTCAATGGCCTAGATTGATTCAAAAATTGTGGGTTGGATTATTGTCTCCATGAGTTGAACATGTTTGAATCATGTTAATAGGCTTAAACTCTTCTTGCATACATAGACCCTTGATAGAATCTAGGCGAGCTTGTTCCTTCCAAATGTCTTCAAGTAAGCAAGTTAATGCTTCTTTCATCCTTTTAGCTTTAGCTCTTGTCATTGTTCCTCCATGAATAGTTAAAGGATCTTGCTTCTTAATGTTACCTTCAATCTTGGTTTAATCATCCCCTTGTTGATTCATATCAATTCTTTAAGTTTCTTTAAAGTGTGGCTCTCA
The DNA here is from genome assembly GCA_025629805.1 of Erythroxylum baracoense. NCBI lineage: Eukaryota > Viridiplantae > Streptophyta > Magnoliopsida > Malpighiales > Erythroxylaceae > Erythroxylum > Erythroxylum baracoense. Next base: position 2,948 of record JAOTAY010021875.1, on the reverse strand, counting down.
AAAGTGAGAGAGTCCTATTTACCACTTTTGTTTGTGGATGACAAGTTGAATACAACAACCTTGTACCAACTTACTCCAAAGTGTTTCCCAAAATTGGCTAAAAAAACTTCACATCTCTATCACTCACACTTGTCCTCGGAATGCCATGTAATCTCACAATTTCTTGGAAGAATAGCCCCGCAACATGTGTGGCATCATCTATTTTATGGCAAGGAATTTAATTCAACTTGCTAAACCTATCAACAATAACAAAAATAGAGTCTCTTCCCCTTTTTGTCCTAGGAAAACCCAATACAAAGTCCATTGATATATCTAATATGAAACAAAACAAACTTCTTTAAGATTCAGTCAGAGCATTCATTAAGCCACTTAGAACAACTAGAAAACAACTTCAAATCCCACCAAATCAGTTTGACTAACACCACAAAAGACTCTCAACGACATTAGCATGGTCTTCCCATATGCATAATATCTCATTCTTACATTCAAATCAGTTTCATTCATCCATTGATCTCAATTTAGTAAGAACAACTCAAGAACACTCCAACCCAAATTTCAAACAAATCAAACACAAGATAAATTAAACTTACTAGAATAGAAGGCCTACAATTACTTAAGCATAAAGGAAACACCACCAGCTCGAATTATCCACCACCAAGTTAGGCCAAACTTGGATAAATAAAAGAACAAAAGAAGAATCCATCTTCTTGGCTTTTCTATTCATCAAATTCACTTGTCTTCTTTTACAAAATGAGAGAATGGCCTTTACATAGGCTAAACATGAGTGGGTGACGAACTTACATAGGAAATATTAAAAGTTACAATTAAATATTAGCCAATATTCATCCGCCATTCAAAATAATAAAAGCCACACCCATGTAATGCAAAAGCCATACCTATTTAATGCTTTAGGAAAAATTTCCTTAATACCCATTTAATGCTTTAGGACAATTCCCTTAATACCCATCAACTTGCATGATTTTTTCTCATTTGGATCAAAGGACAACCAAAGTGTGGACTTGATTGAATTGGGCCCTTTCAATACTTGTTGCTTATGGGTTGGGCTGTCAAAAATGGTCTTGGACACTTCTTGGACCTTGAGCACTCCATTGATAATCTTGTAGACTTCAATTAAAACTTGCACCGATTTGTCTTCACTCACTTAGGCTGATCTCAAATCATCCTCCACGGGTTGAGGAGGATTTTTCCTCAAATCCACAAGTAAACCATCTTCCAATTATGGAGATAAATCTCAAATGTTAAAAATAGCCGAGACATTGCCAAATTCGGATGGCAAATCAGTCTTGAATGCATTGTCTCCATCCTTCTTGAGAACTTCAAACGAACCATCAACTCTAGGTTCCAATTTGCTTTTTCTCTTAAAGGGAAATCTTTCTTTTCTCAAATGTACCTACACAAGATCACCAGGTTGGAAATGGGCCGGTTTTTTATGCTTATTAGCTCTCCTAGAATAAGCTTCATTAGCCTTGGCTATTTGGCCTCTAACAGACTCATGCAACTTCTTCATGGCTTTAGCCTTCTCTTTAGCATCAAGACTAACTTGAATATCAAGAGTCAAAGTACTCAATTCAAGGGGAGTGATAGGATTAAGGCCATAAAATACTTCAAATAGGGTATGGCTGGTTATAACACTAGGAGACTGATTATAGGCAAACTCGACATGGGCTAATTTGATGTCCCAATCCTTAAAACTTTTACTCACAAGGTTATTAGGATAGTCCCTAAAACTCTATCAGTAACTTCGATTTGTCCATGTATTAGGGTTGGTGAGATGTGCTAAATAAAAGCTTAGTACTCAATCGACTCCATAAAAATCTCCAAAAATGACTAAGGAATTTAGAATCTCTATCCCACACAATGCTTCTAGGAATACCATGCAATCTCACAATTTCTTTGAAAAATAATTCAGCCACATAGGATGCATCATGAGTCTTGTTGCAAGTAACAAAATGTTCCATTTTTTAGAATCTATCCACAACAACTAGAATAGAATGTTTACCTCTTTGAGTTCTTGGCAAGGCAATAATGAAATCCATGCTTTAAATCTTCCTGTGGTTGAAGTGGAATCGGCAATGAACATACTAGGTTTAAAATGGCTTTTGGCTATTTTAAAAACACCACACCTAGCCACAATGGTTTGTACATCCCTAAGCATCTTTGGCCAATAAAATTGCTCCTTAAGAACTTCCAAAATCTTAGTTACCTCGAAATGACCAGCAAGTCCTCCACTATTCACTTCTCTAAAACTCCCATTAGGCACATAAAGTTAAAAAACTTTAAGTAAAAATTCATCATGCAACACATAATCTTCGAAACTACCCTTAGTGTATTTAGCCATGATTGATGCCATCTCCTCATCAAACCTATAATGTTCCTTCAACATACTAAACCCAAGTATTATAGCACCTAGAATGGTAAGAATTGAGTACCTTCTTGACAACGCAACAGCCACCACGTTAGTACTCCCTTACTTATAATTAGATGCAAATGAAAATGATTGAAGAAACTCAACCCACTTTGCATGCCTTGAGTTTAGTTTATGTTGGCCTGACAGGATGTCGTTTAGTCCTACAAATTAAACCCTAAAATTCTACACACGTAGTATAGGCAAGTTAGGTATCGATCCCACAGAGAACTATAAAATAAGCACTAATTTTTTTTCAAGCAAGCAAGAGTGTTTAAAAGCAAGAATGTAAGTGAATTAACTAGATGTAAAACTAAGCTAAAAAAAAGAGAACAAATCACGAAAAGAAAACTCTCTCTCACACACACACGATTCTTGAGGGGTTTTATGCAAAATTCAAGCAAGAAAACAATTAAAATCAAAAGCTAGATTAAAGAGAGCAATTTAACAATTTCAAGAAAATCAAGATTTATCAAGATTCAATTGCAAGAGAGTTCACCAATAAACACCTAGTAAATTCAAT
>JAOTAY010021874.1:0-10017 GCA_025629805.1 Erythroxylum baracoense | reverse complement strand
GTATGTTCACTATCCCCTATAAAATTAGTGATTTAAGAATTGAAAAAAGCTATGATAGATTTAGTTGCATCAATAAATGTCATACCTTATGATGTTTACAACTCCTTAAACGTGGGGCCCCTCAAGACTAATGAAGTGATTTAATTTCCAGATCGTTGGAATGCTTATCCAAAGGGCGTGTTAGAGGATGTTCTAGTTCAAGTAGGTGAAATGCTTTTTCCAGCTAATTTTTACATTTTGCAGATGGGTAATGACGATGTATCCTTTTCAACTTCAATTTTAGTTGGAAGATTGTTCTTGAAAACCACTAGAACAAAAATTAATGTTCATGATGGTTGTTTACTATAGAATTTGGTGGTGAATTAATTAAATTCAATATATACAATGCCATGAAATTTTTAGATGATTAACAACCCATTATTTCTATAGATTTTATTGACATTTAGGTGCAAAAAAATTCTTCCTTAAATGGAAGAGATGAATTTGAGACAATTCTTGTCATTGGAGATGTGTTGCAGTGGCAGTTGCTTACAGAGATGTTGGTGCCCAATAATGAACTGCAAGCCATGTTTTGCAAATTGGAGAAAACTAAGAAAATGGTAAAGCAATTACCTTATGTGGAGTTGTCCCAAAACAATTCAAAATTATTGCCTTTGTTGATTCAACCGCCAATATTGGAGCTGAAAATTTTGGCCAACCATCTAAAGTACATATTTTTAGGTGAGTAAGGTACTTTACTTGTTATTATCTCAAATAAACTCACTCCTTTGTAAGACGAACAACTAATTCAGGTGCTAAGACAACACAAACAAGCCATCGGGTAAATAATAACTGATTTAAAAGGCATTAGTCACACCACTTGTATGCACCGAATTTTGATAGAGGAAGAAGACAAAGAGGTAAGGCAACCCTAACCTCATTTAAATCCACCCATGATGAAAGTGGTGAAAAAGTAAATCTTGAAGTTTTTTTATACTAGGATTATCTATCCCATTTCAGATAGCGATTGGGTAAGTCCATTCCAAGTAGTTCCAAAGAAAACCGGGGTATTTGTAATAGAAAATAGTGATGGTGAGTTAATACCCACTCGTGTTCAAAACTGGTGTAGAGTTTGCATAGATTATAGGAAGCTAAATTCAGTTACTTGAAAAGAACATTTTTTGCTTCCATTTATTGATCAAATACTTGAAAGACTTATAGGTAAATCTTATTATTATTGTCTAGATTGTTATTCAAGTTATCATCAGATTTTGGTTGCACTAAAGGACCAAGAGAAAATAACTTTTACGTGTCCATTCAACATTTTTACCTATCAAAGAATGGCATTTGGGTTGTGTAATGCACCAATGACATTTCGAAGGTATATGGTAATTAGTTTCTCTAATCTTGTGGTAGATTGTTTGGAAGTTTTCACGGATGACTTTACGGTTTGTGGAGAATCTTTTAAAACATGCATTGTCAACCTTGAGAAAGTGCTTAAACGTTGCATTAAAACTATTTTGGTCTTAAATTATGAAAAATGTCATTTTATGGTTGATTAAGGCATAATTTTTAGTCATATAGTCTCTTCTAAAGGAATTGAGGTTGACTGTGCGAGAAATTTGCTCATTTCTTGGTCATGCAGGATTCTATCAGCAATTTATTAAAGATTTTTCCAAGATTGCTCAACCTATGTGTAGACTACTCCAAAAAGATGTGAAATTTGATTTTGACAAGCCATATGCATTTGATGAACTAAAGTAACGACTTACTATAGCGCCAATAATTCAGCCATAGAAGTGGGGCATTCCCTTCGGATTAATATGCGATGCATCAGATTATATAGTTAGAGTAGTTTTGGGTCAAAAAGTGGATAAAGTATCTCATGTCATTTACTATGCCTCTGTGACACTTAACAATGCTCAGAAGAAATATTCCACGACAAAGAAAGAGTTGTTCGTTGTAGTTTTTAGGTTAGAAAAATTTCGGTCTTACTTATGAGGTACACGAGTGATCATTTATTTAGACCATGCAACTTTGAAATATTTGGTGACTAAGAAAGAAGCAAAACTGAGGTTGATTAGGTAGAGCTTACTCCTACAAGAATTTAAGTTAGAAAAACGTGACAAGAAGGGAGCTAAAAATTTAGTGGTTGATAATCTCATCCAGATCACTCCAACAATACATTTGATGTTTTCCAAGATGAATTTCCAGATGAAAGTATCTTTGCAATCAAATAAGTAATTTCATGATTTGTTGACATAGTAAATTTCTTGGTGACTAAGTCCTTACCTAGTGATTTATCCAGAGCTGAAAAGGATAAAATTAAACATGAGGCCAAATATTAACGAAACTTCTTCAATAATAAAAAAGATCATATTGACAAGAGCAAGTAAAGTCTGTCGTGCCTCAAAAGCAAGTCTTGGCTTAGCTGCATTATCTTCCTACCGATGTCATACTAGACTCTATTATGACCTGAGAGTGACTGAACTACCTTAAGCCCCGAAGTAACTTCTCCTCTATTCCCTCTCGATAAGGAACCTCATCTTGAGAAATTTTGTGCCGATCAAATTATTAGAAGGTGTGTTGCAGATGATGAAATTCCTTCCATATTAAATTTTTAACATTCATCTGTGTATGGGGAACACTTTGGCCCCAAACGAATAACTCGTAAAATTATAAAATGTGGTTTATTTTGTCCCAAGTTATTTTATGATACTTACATATTTTGTAAGTCTTATGATTGTTGCCAAAGAACAGGTAGTCTGGGACGAAGAGATCAAATGTCACTTACAAATATCTTACTATGTTAAATTTTTGATATATAGGGAATTAACTTTATGGGTCTTTTTCCTTCATCTTTTTGTAAGACTTATATCATTTTAACTGTGGATTATATGTCGAAGTGGATAGAAGCGAAAGCTACTCATACAAATGATGCTAAGGTTGTAGTCGATTTTGTCAAATCTAACATTTTGGTCAGGTATGGAATACATCGAGCTATGATTAACGACAGGGTAACTCATTTCTGCAATAAAATTATTGGAATGTTAATAAAGAAACATGGTGTTTCACATCGTATTTCAACTGCATATCATCCACGGTCGAGTAGATATGCTGAAGTCTCCAACTGGGAAATAAAATCAAATTTGGAAAAAGTGGTTAATCCAAACAGAAAAGATTGGAGCTTATATTTAGATGATGCCTTTTGGGCATATTAGATTGCTTACAAATCTTTAATAGGCTTGTCGCCGTATAGGTTAGTTTTTGATAAACCTTGTCATTTGTTTTTGGAAATAGAACATAAAGCCTACTAGGCTGTGAAGCAGTTGAACATGGATTTGGTAGAGGTTGGGAATAATAGCAAGTTACAATTGCAAGAGTTAGAAAAGATTCGTAATAAGGCTTATGAAAATGTAAAAATTTATAAGGACAAAACTAAAGCTTTTCATGATAAAATGATTTTAAGGAAGCAATTTCTAGTAGGACAAAAAGTTGTTCTTTATCATTCAAAGCTTAAGTTATTTCCAGGAAAATTATGATCTCGTTGGCTCGGACCATTTATTGTTACTAATGTATTTTCTTATAGTGCGGTAAAAATTCAAAGTTTAGACACTTCCAAGGTGTTTAAGGTTAACAGACATCGCTTGAAACCATACTATGACAATTCTTCAGTCAAGAATGTGGAAGAGATGGAGCTAGCAGCCCCAATCTATCTCTGATCAGGTAAGTCGATGAACACGTCCAGCTAACAATTTAAAAGAAGTGCATTTGGGGGCAACCTAAAATAAATTTTCATGTTCAATTTTATTTCTATTTTCTAGTATTTTTAATTTTTTTTAGCTTTCAATTTTATTCCATTCCTTTTAGTATTTTCACTTGTCAATATTTTCAATTTTAGTTTAATTATTGACATAAAAAAAATCTCACCCACCCACAGCAAATTCAACCAACACCTATACCCTTCCAACGACAACCCCCAAAAATTTTAGCCTTTTTACCACCATAATCGATGCCACCCACCAGTGCAAATTTTTGTTGGCTTTGTGCTCTTATTTTAGTGATTTCAGGTATGTAAAAATCCAAAGCTTGGGACCATGCGACCCAAGAAGAACGACTCATGCTAGTTAGCTTCACCCATCCCTCCATTGGTTAACACACAACCTCCATCGGGTACCACAGTTACGATGATGATTTCCTTCATTCCTCCCATTACCAAACCGAGATACAGTCTTACAACTCAAAATCGAACCCAGAAGGGTAAGCAAATCAAAAGGAGAAGTCAATGGAACTCACAAAGTAGGGATTTCACTTCTTTTCCACTACCAGAGGACAATTAGAGATTTCAATAGTTGAGCTAACATAAAATTTACCCATGTAAGTATGCTCTGAATGATACTCTTGATGCTTTACAAATTCGTAATTCCTTTGAGCAATTAGTTGGGCAAATTTGTTGGAATGCTTTTGTTAAAGTTGACTATCCCGCTTAAGTTAAGTTGACACAAGAATTTTACAGCACCTTTCAATTTAATTCCTATGAAGAATCTGCGTTATCTATTACTGAATTTAATGTTGCTATGGGTTTTATATTAGCCGATGCCATTAAGAATAAACCATTTGTAAGTTTCAATTACAATTATCATACTGATTTTAATGCTTTGAACTGTGGACTCAATGGTCGTTGATCCTCAACCATATAATTCCAATGCATCTAAGAGTTCATATTTAAAAAATCCTTCTTTCAAAATCATACATTGACTCTTAGCGTATACTTTTTCAGGGTGATAGGATTTTGCTGGTACACTTTCTAAGGTTGAATTTTATTTTTTATGGTGTATGGACAAACAAATTCCTGTTAATTTGGGTTTTTTGTTTGTCTCAATTTCAATCTGCGTTAAACAAGAAATCCAAAACATTAATATTAGGGTCATTTATCACTCAATTGGCCATTAATTTGAAATTATTGGATCCTAAAAATATTGAAATGCTTGTGGCTTGTGCCATAGAACCTTTGAATTTGGAATGTTTGTGCAGGATGGGCATCGTTAAAATGAGTCATGGGTAGTTATCCTTTACTTATCTGAGCCTAGCTATCACTTCCAACCTATCTGGCTTGACTTGAATGCCAGATGCACCAAATGGAGCAAAATTTTACAGCATATTGGGCACACGAAGGATTCTAGCCTCTTTACCGACTAATCCCATAACTTGGGCGATCAACTTACAGAGAAGCTTTCTTTCCTCTTCTCTTTTCTATTTTAGCTTCTTTTACTTTATATGATTACATTGAGGACAATGATTGGATTAAGTGTGGTGGTGGGGTATGTTCCATATAATTGATATTTAGGAATCTTTGTTCAAAAATTTTCAATGTTTATTGACTTGTTTGCAATTGATTAGCCAACTTCGACACTTTCTGCACTTCCATTTTTATTGACTTAATTAGCGCGCATAACTTAAGTAAATTTTATTTTTTAGACAATATATGCCAGTTAGTTAAGAAATACAAGTGTATATACTTAGTCAAGGTTTGACAATCATATGATTAAATATGGTGTATAATTGTGGTGAACTGCATCAACCTATGAGTTTTGGGCCTAAAAGATTGAAACACTTATATCAATTTGTATTTCTTTAATTTGTGATTATCTTCTAAGGTGAATTTTTCTCTAGATCTTGCTTCGAACTGACTTAAGATCACATTTATACATTCATGCATAAAAATGAAAAAGGCCCTATTTGTTTTAAACCTTTAGCTTAAAAGGTCAACCCAATTCAATATTCTTTGTTAAACCTTTTAAGTCGAACCCTTTTTCTTAATAAACCCATAATAAACAACTAAAACCTTTAATATCTTCACCCATCATAAATTTAAGTAGGCATTCTAACCACAATTTATGTCAAAATTTATTGTGGAGAAATATGGAAAGCAAGGAAAAAAAAGAAGAAAGGAAATTGAAGAGATTGAGACTTGAATTATGTGTTATACTACTGTCTCCTAATCTTAAATATCAGTATATTTCATTATTAAAAAAACAGTAATGAAAAACAAATTATGGAGTGTAATCTCTCTATACGGAATGACTTTTGCTGAATCCTTTTTCATTGATTTGTGTCTCCATAAGTGGTTGGATGCTTTGCTAATGTTTATAATTTTTGTCGTTTTTGTTTATCAATCCTTACCTTTACCTATAGTCCAATACAACCTTGAATAAAGCCTTTTTGATTTGGGCCTGTTTATATTTCAAGTGGTGAAAAGTTGGTGAAAAAGCAAGCATGTGGTAAAATATTTGCATTAAAAGAATTTGAGTGAAATACCGAACTAATAAACACTTTAAGCGAAATCCGATCTATAAGAGTTTGTTATAATTATGTGCTAGTTTTTGAAATATGATTACCTTAGATTGACTTTGTTTATATTTACTTGAAATAAAGAAAGTTGGAATAAAGAAAGTTGAGTAGTTTTCCATTTGATTGCAAAAGTAGTTTGTCAAGGATGAGCAAAAGATTGGTATGGGGGAATTTCATAAGTTATTATTTTTGGGCTAACTTTGGATATAAATCTCTTTAATGTGTAGAAATTTTATTTAAAATTAATGGACTTGTTTCTTAATTGTTATTAGTTGATATTGAACATATTGGAGTTGAATTTGAATAAAAAATATGCAAGAAAAGCAAAGGTAATTTGAATTTCCAGTTGGCAGAAAAGTTTTTAACTAAGCATAGGCACGTGTAAAAAAATATTTCACCAGAGTCTGATTTGAAAGGAGAATCGATAGATTTAGGATTCTAATTATTTTGGGAATTAAGTTATTTTCCTTATATGGGGATCTGCTACCCGATTTCATGGGGGAGTGTATCTGATTAAATAACTTTAGAAAGGGAGGATGGCCTCCCTGCCAACTTATCGTTCACATTCTTGTTTGCTTTTAGAGAGTTTTTTTTCATTTTTCCATAGAAAAGGCAGATATGGAGACCAAACGTTCTACTATTCTTCTGTCCAGTTTCATCACTATTATGAGTAGCTAAATCCTTCTTCTTGGTTAAAAGAAACCAACATCATCATCTAATATGTGTGAGATTTTTTGAATAAAGTTTATTTCATTGATTAATATTAACTGTCTTTCACATTACTTTTTATAATTGAATTGATTGATCTATAGGGTGTGCAACTAGGAATTGATTGATTTAATTTACAGCTAGATTAGTAGGAGTTGATGTTTAGTTTTGCTAATCAAAAGTGGCAAATAGAATTACCATCTTTTATATTAGGGATTGGAAATTATAAGAAAGAAATTTATCTACATTAAATACATATCATATGTGTATTGTCATGCTCATTTCCTATCTGGAATTTAATATTACTCACTAACTTTGTTTTCACTTTTATTAGCTAAGAAAGTCCTCAAGAGAAGAAAGGCTTGTTTGTTAGTTCCTAAACACTTTTACCCTTTAGGAAATCTAAATTTATCAATTTCATTTATAATGGGTTTTTAATTATTAGTAGCCTCTATAATCTCTTCCTTATTAATGTTTCATTATATAAAATTATAGATATATCCCTAGACCACCTTCACACTTAGGCTTACAAACATCGCGCCATTTCACCTTTGCCATACTTCTCCTATTGTCCCTACCTCTGCACAAGAAGTTCCTTATTAATTTTTCCAAATAATTTATTAACCTTTTAGTTAAAAACATATGTAAATTCTAGTAGATATGGATGGAACTAAGGATATACTTGATTAGCATTAATTTACTAGCTTGTGATAAGTCTTTATTGCACCATCTACCTATTTCTTTTGGATCCTCTTAATAAGGGGTTGGCATTCCCTGAATTGTAGTTTCTTTATAGAGCGTGGGATTCCTACATAAGTGAAAGGAAATTTCTTGACTTATAAACTTGAAATAGTTGATAGTCTTTCAATCATATGGTTAGACCAAACGTATCTTTAATGGTGATAAAGAAGTTGATAAGGATTCTAATTACTCTCTTATCAGCATTAGAGAATATGAGTAAGTCATCATCAAACTTTAGATTAAACAAACCTAATTTCTTGAATTAACTATGATAATTAAATTCTAAATCAGCCTTTACATTGTGTTTAACTAGCCTATTCATAGCCTTCATATATATAATGGATATATATGGGGATAATGGGGCCCTTTACCTCAAGCCTTGACCTTCATTGAATAGGTTAGGTGGCTCATAATTTATTAAGACACTAAAGGAGATGATTATAATATGTAAGCTTTTACATATTCTAAATTTCATAAGAAACCCAAACAAATCTAACAATTACTTGATAAATTCCTAGCTAATAATGTCATATGTTATATGGAAATTAACTTTTAGAGCATAATTTTTAGGGGCTCTCCTTCTTATGTAACCTTCGAACAACTCTTATGCTCTCCTTCTTATGTAACCTTCGAACAACTCTTATGCTATCATCATATTTTATCTAATGTTCTTCTTTTATAATAACGCTCCTTGTGTGTTACTGATCATAGATTTGAGAACCTTCCTCATTTTAGTGGCCTGAAGCTTGGAGATGACTTTGTATAAGAACTTTAAACATTTTATAAACAAAATATGAATGTCTTGTTGGTCTCCTTTAACATTTTATGTTTCTCTAAGAACTCCAAATAGCCTTTTTAACCATTACTTTGATCTTTGTCCATACTTTTTTCATAAAAGAATGCACTAAGATCATCAGGGCAAGGGGATTTTGTTGTACCAAGTTCAAAGATTACCCTCTCTACATCTAAAGCTATGAATTAGTTGTTTAAGAGTTCCAACTTTTCAAACCAAAATTGGTTAACCATAAAGGAGCATAGTTGTTATATGCAGGACTTGGTGCTAGCAGTAATACCTAGAGACAATTTGAAGAAATTATAGGGCTGCTCTTTGAGACCATGTTATTTAAAAGTTGTCACTCTATCTTACCTCTTTGAGGAGAAAATTTTATTGCAAAATTTCCTCCAATACTAAATTATGTTAAAATGTTGTATGAATCCTAAAAAGAGTGAGTTGTGGTTCTTTAGCATCATGATATACTCCCTTAAAGCTAATTTATATTCCTCAACCAACTTTATATCTCTAAGCTTTTGGTAAGTAGTAGTCTAAATAAACTTTATCTCCAAAGTCAGCTTTTTACTATCAAATCCTCTCCTAGTATAAGTTATTTAAGTTCTTACTTGATCGTCTTTAGCTTCTTTACACACATATAAGCTTTCATCATTATTTGGTAAACACCTTTTGGAATAGCCTCATCAAAGCCCTTTATCTTAGCTAGGAAGTTGTTAAACTTGAAGGGGGTTTTATTTTTACATTCCTCAAACATACCTTGGATCAATATAGGGGAATGTTCAAAAGGTAGGGAATTTCTAGATAAAGATTTACTATTTGAAAATTTCACAAACAAGTCTATATTAATAAAGCTATTTCTCACTATAAGGAAAATGCCTTTTTGCTACGGAAATTACCGACAGAAAATAAAATCATTCTGTCGGTAATAGATATTATCGACGAAATTTTCCGACAGACAAAAGTGTCGTAAAATTGTCGTAGCTAATACTTACCAACGGTTAAAGCATATTCCATCGGTGAAATTACCGATGGTATATTTGTTAACATTGGAATATTATCTTACCGTCGGTAAATATACCGATGGTTTACTCTGTGCTTGACCGTCGGTACCATTTAGCGACGAATGTTTTTTCCATGTGAATATTTACCGATGGTAAAAAACTTACTGTCAGTATATTTGCTAAAAGCTTTACCGACGGATATAGGTTTTTGTCGGTAATTCCTTCTACTGCTACCGACGAAGAACTCGTGGATCGTCGATAACTGGTCATGAATTTACTGACGGATATTTCTTTCCGTCGGTAAATGTGTTACTTAATTTTTTAAAATATATAATATATATTATCATTATATTTAAATTATGGTTAATGTGTAATTTTAATAATTATAAATTTATAGTATACATTTAATTTGTTGAAATAGAAATTTTGATTAATGATTAAAAGTTA
>JAOTAY010021873.1:0-10017 GCA_025629805.1 Erythroxylum baracoense | reverse complement strand
TCAAAAAAAAAAAAAGTGTACCGAGTTTTATTAAGTGATGTGTTAAGTGATGTGACACGCCACCCTCGCGGGGCACGAATCCGGGTATCACTGTCGATATCGGGTTCAGGTTCGGCAGAGGTGGGGTGCTACAAAACAACATTCTAATATAATCAAACAAATCTAGTCCTAAATGAAGGTAATTCGAATTCTACATTTAGCTAGCCTTAATGCATATAAAATTATAAAAACTAATGCCTCAAAATAAGGATATGGAGGAATGCTAAAACAAATTATGGATAATAAAGAACAAATAGTATAATTGACTTCTAAAAATTAGAGTCCCACTAAAGGTAATTATTCTACTATTGAGGAAGAAATTCTTTCTATTTTATTATTAATAAATTTGAAAGTAATTTATTAAGAAATATTACTTTTACCTATTGATTGCAAATTTTAAAAATAAGTTTTACTAAAAATAATCAAATCATTGCATAAAAATAGATTTATGCCGAGTGGTATGCTATCTTAAATATTTTTTTTATGATGATGTTGAATTTGTTAAAGATGAAGCAAACTATATTCGTGATTTCTTAACTTAAGAGTTTTTGCAATCAAAGACAATGATCCCGAGAAGAAAACCATGAAAACCTCAAAAAGATCTCCTCTTTAATCTTAACAAATCCCCTCTAAAGACGAGCCTAAAGCACCACTACTTGCCTAATTGGTAAAATCTTGGAGTGATGTCTTAAAAGAAGAGCAAATTGTTTTGTTCTTTTCTAAAGCCCAAGGTAAAGCCTCCTCATCTTCATCCTATAAATTCAATATTCATAAATGGCTTTGTCACTTGTCAACAACTACTAAGCTAGCAATAACCCTAAAGGACTCCCATGATAAAAGCCCTAAAAGTAAATCTTATAGAAAGTGGTTGCTAAAGATGCGACTATAAAATTCTTCTTACATAAAACAAAGACCCTTTTAAATGATAAATTCTAAAGCTAAAAGTCATTATTTTTCAAAGAATTTACTAATACACCATCTAAAATCTTTTCAAAGTTGTTACTTTGAAAAAATTCTTTCCAAATAATTTTAACAAATGAAAATGATTTTTATAATGCCAATCCTTCTGAAGCAATAAAATATTTTTGCCCAAGGGATGGCATTACAAACCTTAGGATTTGTTAAAATGCTAAAACTATTATTTTCACCTTCTAGAAGAAATAGATTATATAAAAGTAAAACATCACTTTGTGGAACCTAAAAAATCATCTTGTTTATTCAACTTGTACAATTAATAAAGTCATATATCTTATAGAGTGTGGATAAGAACCATAAGGATTAAAAAGTTTGAAACTTTATTTTCAACCATCCTCTTATATTAACCCACATAATTATTACCACTAACAACAAATCTTGTATAACAACTTTCTATTAATGTATACTACAAAATGCCACTCCTAGCTATTTTTCTTCAACACTAGAACTACTTTCAACTTCCCTATTAGTTTATCAATTAGTGAAAATGGTATAGGTCAATACCCTAAATCTTTTCATGACAAAAATAACAAGGGTATTCAATTTTTAATACCAAATACTAACAAAAAGATTTTGGAGACTTATTTCATCAATCCTTTTTATTTGTCTTAAAATTCTTCATCCCCTGCATTATAGAATGAAGGTATGATTACAAGTAAGATCAATAATAAAATGTTTCTATTTTAGTAAGGAGGTTCGAAGTCAAATGGTGAGATACATTTGTCTAAGGAAAAAAAGTTTCACCATAGGCTATGGAAGAATGGTTTGTTCAAAACTCTTAACCCATTAACTAGAAAACTAATGAGCTCACTATATTCCTACAAAAAAAGTCAAAAGCAAATGTCCTCCATAGAGCTAAAATTAAAGAAGAATATTTTGAGATAATGAAGTAGCTGTTAAAATCTTGGTCTTTAACCTTAGAGAACAAAAAGAGGAAATGGATTTAGGCCAAAATAATGAGGAAATAGAATTAGTATAACCCCAATATGGGGACTTAAAAAGATCACATTAGATAACACTTTGTAAGAAGATAAAGACTTAGAATATGTATTGTAAAATGCTAAAACCTACAAAGATACCTTGAAAAATACTAAAGTCTATAAAGATGCTTGCTAAAAGATGTTAAATCCTATTAGATTCTTTATAATATAATTACCAAAATAGATATCAGTGTAACTATAAAAGGATACTAGATGTAATAGTAGAGGCATCATTTTTCTTACCATCTTCTCCTCTCTCTCTCTCTCTCTCTCTCTCTCTTCCCCTAAGTATTCTAGCATCCTCTTCTCTTCTTTCTCTAACCTTACAAACTAAAATATTCTACCAATTTGCTAAATCCTTTTATACTAAAACTTGCACACTATATTACTAAAGCTTACTAAAACCTTTTTTCTCAAAAGCTTCTTCCAAATTACTAAAACCTTCACATAAAACATCCTTCTATGATTGTCAAAGCTTGAAGAATCCTACACAAAGGCCTTTATCTACTCAAAACCTTTCATCTTAATGTTTCGCAAAATTTTAATAAAGTAAAAATGTGCTATTCTATTTAAATTTGTACTAATTTTAATATCCATGCTTATACTTTATTGAATTATTTATTTTAAGTTTATTTGCTAATCTCACAATTTATGTTTTCCTAACTATTTTAATATTTTAATGCTTATTTATATCTTATTCCTTCAAAATTTTCTGCTAAAGCTAGACATAACAAGATTAAACAACAAATATTCTCGATTAGAAAAATAAAATAAACAATTACTTATTTTATTACAAAATAATTATAATTATAATTATTATAAAAGGTTAAAACTTATAAGATAATATGTAGGGTTATTAAGAAAACAACTAAATTAGTACATAAAAATTTAGAAATATTATAGGTCTTAAAATCTTTATGGCTTTAAATATTTTGCATGTCTAGAATTTGTAAAAAAGAAGGCTTTTGAAACAATTAGTGAAAACTTTAAACAAAGAATCAGTTCCCTTAATAAAAGAATATAACCAATTAAAAGAGTTATTATCACTTCCTAAATTTAAAATAATAATAATTCAAGCTTTAGATAAAGTTCATCTACTGTGAGAATAATAACAAGTGTCACTAAATAAGCTTTTATTCTACAAATTTAGAAATATCATCAAAAGCTTAAACTATTAACATTATTTTCAGTTTTTTGTTTTGTTTCTTCACATATTTGGCATCCATTCATTGGTATCAAAGCCAATTTTCTAGGGAAATAATAATAATAATATTATTATTATTAATATTAATAATAATAATCTAGATTTAAAAATAATTAATTTCATATGTTTGATGGTGAGTGGTCTTGGCAAAAGTCATCTATAGGCGGTAAATTTGTTGGTTTATTTACATACCAATAACTAGAGAAATCAGAGTTGTTATAAATGGATTTCTTTGCAAGGAATCAGTCCATTTATAATGTTTCTACCTCTATACTAACGAAATAATTGTTATTATTGATGCAATAACAATAGAAAATTTGAAAAATCTATTAAAATTTGAAAATTTCCTAAAATGTAGAAAGTTCATTAACCAACATACAAAATTTAGCTTTTCTAAAAAAGAAAAAATAAAATAAATTATTCCATTAAAAAAGAAGAAAGAGATATATCTTTATCAAGACATTTTGAAAATATGCAACTATTATCTCAAAATTTCTATTAGTAAGCATAAAGATAAAAAATTTAACTATATTCACATAGTGCAAGTAAGAATACTGCTCTTAACCAAAGATGAATAAAGTACTTCAATTTAAATATTATCGAGAGATGCTAGTTTCTATGGCTTTTAAGGCTCGGTTTTAAGTTTAGTGGAATCTAGTATTTATAATCTTCCTACTTCGTTTGACTATTATCCTAACCTAACAATCTCCTTTAAGGATGAAAATTTTTTAAATGCTTTAATATGGAAATAAAAACTCATAATTATAATATGAACTTATGATCAATTCCTTTAGCATTAATATATAAAATCTATTATAAAGCCATGAATACAACCTTTGTTCTAAAGCGTTAATACATAGCCAAAAAGTAGAAATCCTATTTTTGTAAGCTAATTTAACAAAGTCTATACAATAGTACCAAGATCTATAAAATAGAAAGATATAGCCCTTCCAAATGAATTGGTACTTGAAGGAACTAGACCATGCTTCCCTGTACATTTGAGCCCAAATATACATATAAAAGGCACAAAGCAATTTAAAGATGGTACAGTCAAATTATCTTTAGTAGAAAATTAATAAGCTCTAAGTTCGATAATAATATTTTGACGTCCACTATTGATTTAGGAAAAATTTCTAGGATATCCTCTAAAATAAATATTTCCTAATAAAGACCTAAGATACTCTACTTCCAATATCCTAAGCTCTGGATTGAAGAGGCAAATAATAATAATAAAATTTCACAACCTTTTTATAAAAAAACTCTAAGTAATGAACACCAATCACCTCCAACTTCTCCAACATTCTCTACAGTTATCAAAAACTTAAAAAATTAATTATATGTAATAGAAAAACTAATTTGAATTAAATAAAGAACATTTACATAAAGATTTGTACCTTTTAGATAATAAAGAAAGAGATACTATGATTTTTTAGTAACTTTTTATGAATGTTAATTGATTAATGTTAAAAATAAGGTTATGTAAAACACAAAAGTCTATACACATTTACGAAAATTCTTTGATTAATATAAGAAGCTAGTAGCTAACATAAGCCTACGTTTCCATCTATTCCAACATCCATCTTTTCTTCATGTTTTAACTGAGTTTACACTGTAGTCCTCTAGCCATAATGGATAATCAACACCGCATTACTATCTATGGAATATCTCCTCAGGAGTCTTTGTTTCAGCTCTAAATAATCTTGCATTTCTTTCCTTTCATAAGTTCTATACAATTGCAGCAAGGCTGATTTTCACCAACTTGTAATTTACTTTATCCCCCATTTTCACTATTGAGGCCAATTCAATTACTCTATTCTAATCAATTGCATTACATTTTTCATTCTGTAGATAGGTGATCCTACTCCAGATTTCCTTAGGTAATTGCATTGAGTCATCATGTGGTTTATGCTTTATAGTTTTTTTCTTTGAAAAAGAAGAATTGAATTAGGCTTTAAAAGGCATTCCAAATGTACAAGTCATAATACATTGCTGAAAAAACCACTAGTAACTAGATAGGATTACAATTAAGAGCTTAAAATAAAAGGAAATTAGACATTCCAAAAGGAAGGGAGATATTGCTCATCCTGAAATCTATGTTTGTGTATGTTGATCTAAAGTCTAACGTGCTATATTAATTAATTGCAAAATTGTTCCTTAGAAAGGTTACTATCTTGAAAGATTCAATTGTTTCTCTCATCCCAAGTTGCTATGACTATAGAAGAAAGGACCAACTAGATGCAACTTTGTGCATATTTTTAGGACATTAGTTGGTTGAGTATCAAGCTTTAATGCTGTTGAAGTTGATTAATTTCTCAGAAACTACGCATTTTCTTAAAAGTGCTTTCTAGATTCCACTTGTGAACCTATAACTAAAGAATAGATGATCAACATTTTCTTCAGTCTTTTTGCAAAGTGAGCACCAGTTAGTAAGGTTTAATAATTTAACAAGTTTGTTAACAGTTGGCAACTTGTTATTCATTATAAGTTATAGGTGATGGAGGCTCAAGGGATAAGGTAGCTAAACCACACTTTTTTGGTCCAAGGTAAAATTGTAATATCACTTTAGTTTTTTGCAAGACTGGTTGGTAAACTTTCCATCATTGGTGTGTTTCCAGATGTCTCTATCCTCATTAGCATTGATAAATGCATGAGATATCTCATTTAGAAGGGAGATAGAAAGTAGTGACTAGTGGATAATATCCATATTTTGAGAGAGCAGTTACAATTGATGCATTTGGCTAAATAACAATCCTGAGGATTAATGCTTCATTCACCCAAACAAATTGGCCCAAAGATAACCGATTATCTTGCCACAAGTTGATTGATTCCCCATTTCCCACTAGTGTAATGAAATTAGCTTTGAATCTATCTTTCAACTTCAGAATGGATTTTAAAGTAGAGTAAGGATAATGTCTCACGTCTAAGGCCCAAATGCTCTTGTTTTTAATGAAATAGGTATAAATCCACTTACTCCAGAGTGATTGTTTATTAGTCATGAGTCTCCATAACCTCTTAACAAGTACGATTGTATTTAGATTTTGAGGGAACAAATTCCCAGACCTCTTTGATTTTTGAGAATGCAATCCTCACTCCATTTCATTTTAATTCTATTGGATCTCTCAATGTTGCCATACCATAGAAATCTATTAAATAACTTATTAGTAGATTTGATAATGTTGTTTAGAATAGCAAATTCAGTAGCCTAGTATGTGCTAATTGAATTCATAGTGGGGGCAATGAGTTGTGCTCTTACAACTATTGAGAGATCTTAAAGCTTTAAGAGTAAATTATGGAATTGATTTTGTCTAGGAGACAGATGAAATCCCTTATGCTCACTTTATAAGAGGAGATTGAAATGCCAAGATACCTTATTAGGAGATCTTATTGATTAAAACATATGATGGTAGCTAGCATTGTGTACTTGTTAGTAGCACTTTTGGAGCAATTCACCTGCAGTCCAGATAATCTATGGAAGATCTTTAGAGTTTTGATTAGAGTTGATGCAGAAGTAGAATTTACTTGGGATAGTAGAATAATATCATCTGTAAAACAAAGGTTGAAGAGTTTAAGTTTCCTGCATTTAGAGTGGTATTTGAATCGTTTTGTCCTTTCAATAACCCTCAGAAGTATTTTGTGGAGAACTTTAATGACAAATACAAAGATATAGGAAGATGATATAGGGAGAGATGGGATCTTCCTATCAAATTCCCTTGTAACTTTTGAAGAACCCAATGGGTTGTCCATTTACAAGAATGCTATATGAGGGTGTCATTACACATTAATTAATCCAATTAATGAAAGGAGCTAGAAAATCTATAACATAAAGGATGTTGATTATAAATCCCAAATCAACATTGTCATAGGCCTTTCTAAGGTCAATTTTTATACAATTAGGATTGCTTCTCTTCTTAGAATAATTTCTGAACAACTCTCTTAAAGAATTAGTTTGTTATATCCAATTACTCTACCAGGTATATAAGCACCTTGAGTAGGAACAATATTATTATGGAGTATCCCTCTCAGTATTTAAGCAAGAATCTTTGAACTTAATTTATAGGTAGTTATAACAAACACTGGGGCAAAAGTAAGTGAATTGATTTAGCTTACCATTCTTAGGAGCAAGAGTAATATAAGTCTTGTTGATTTATGTAAGATGAGAGACATTATTAAAAAAATTCCAAAACAACCTCAAATAGTAGGTTACCTATGAGAAGCCAGGTCTTATTGAAAAGGTTGACATTGAATCCATTTGGACCAAGGGCTTTGAGGGGATGAAGAGAACTTAATTTTTTCTTTAATTTTCTATAGAGTGACAGGTCTGCACAAATGTTCTACTTCTTAAGGTGAAATGGTATCCCACAGGATTTCTTTAAGAAACATCTTAGAGGAATAAGCCTCAAGAGTTCTGCTCATCAAGTCTCTGAAATAATCATAGGCCTCTTGTAATAACAAAGCCTGTGAATTAAGTTTGAAGTTATTATGCTTAAAAGAGACGATTATGTTTCTTGCTTTCCTTGAAACAATAGCTTTATGAAAAACTAAAGTGTTTCTATCCCCATCCTTCAACTAATCAACTTTAATCTTAGTTTTATAAGAGAAAAATCATAAAGGAATTCTTGAGAATAATTGTGCAAGGCATCTCTTTCCATCACCTATAGATGTGAGGATTCGGGATTGAGGTAGATTCCATGTTGGATGCTATCCAATTCCTTCTTAGCAATATTGTCAAGGTGATGAGTATTGCCAATATTAGCCTTAAACAAAATCTTCATTTCTTTTCTAATGATATTCAACTTCTTTGTAAAGATAAATTGTTTGGTTCCTCTAATTTTGGAGCTTAAAGCATTCTAGATTCCATCTTCAAAACCTGCTATATCCAGCAAGAAGTTGTTGAAGCTAAAGGTAAATTTAAGGCTAGTTGCTTCATCAAAAGTTAAGATAGGAGTGTGATTAAAAAAGTGATTAATAAATTGGAAAAATAGTTTGGGAAAGTAGAAATCCATCTTAGATTAGTTAAACTCCTATCAAACTTATTGCTAATTTCAAAAGTATCCACTTGAGGGAATATCAATGGGTTGAGCTTCATCAAAGCATTTACCAAGCTTAGGTGACCGACGCGTCGTAATGTTAGTCAAAATAAAATAACTAGACTACTACTGTAGTAGTGGTGAGTCTAGGTCAATCCCACAGGGAGTGTTCGGTTAGCCTATGAAATGAAATTAATCAGTGTTTAGGAAAAATAAGGGGGTTTGAATTTTTGGAATAAGAAAATAAAATGAAACTAACTAATAAAAACAAATTAAAGAAAATATACAAAAAATGGTAAATCTTGGCCTACACCCTAATTAAGCATAATTCAACAATTTGTTGTTCTCAAACCTCTCCTAGCAACTATTAATTGTGGGTTAATAATTAACCCTAGTTTTTCTATAGGTTTTGTTTAATTAAGATATGATCGTTGATTAAACCTAACCACCAAATAACCTAGGATGCAATCTCTAGATTTAGTTAGGCAATAGCATTAGGAATTAGGAAAACCGATTAATCAAAGCAACAACCACATACAATGCATCATTTAACCTAGGTCATATCATCACTAATGATTACGAATCATTCGTCGCTACACATGAATTTTAACATAACAATTACGGATTATATCAAAATTCTAGCAATGGGTATACAATCAAAAGATTAAATGAACTCATTAAAATCATCCTTTCACAATGCCCTATAGGTTCATACACAAATAACTGAACAATAACGAAAATCCGATTATCCATACATTACCCAAATCAATTAACATAGGTTAACACAATAAACAATGAAAAATGCTTAACCCGAGTCATCGGCGTCGATGTCGCCTTTGAATCGGCGTTGGGATGTTACTCCTCCATGGGTCTCCCAAAAAGATAGAGCTTAGCCCCTATTTCTATCCCTAACCGAAAACCCCTTCTTTTCTACTTCACTGCGCAAACTTTTCTTCACTGTTCAAGATAGGACAAATAAACATTTGTCCCACCCCATCATTCACGCAGCTCTTCTTTTCTTCTCTGCCTCCACTCTTCACTGTAGCTGCCACTCTTGTCTTGGTTTTTTTTGCTTCCGCCTCACTATTCCTTTGATGAGACGAATTAATTTTGCTTCCTCACTATCTGTTAAAGACAAGCATTTAACACTAGCATTTAACACATGCGTTAATGCTAGCGCAATGCCGTGCATTAAACGCAATGTAAGCATGCTAGGGTTAAACACTAGCTTCCTAATACATGTCATTTTTGATCTCTTCCATATGCCCGCACGCTGCTGTTTTGTGCTTCAAGGAAATGCTAGCGTTGACGCATGCGTTAAACGCAACGCAAGGAAGCTAGTGTTAAACGCTAGCTTCCTGCTCTATGTCATTTTTGGTCTCTTCCATATGCCCGCAAATTGCCGTTTTGTGCTTCAAGGAAGGCTGCATTTTGCTTCATCTTTTCCTAGCCATCATTCCATTAAGTTCACACCATTATACTCACGTAAATTAGATGCAAAAACATGCACGTGCTCTTGTTATTTCTTCATTTTTGTTTTATGTCGCCACCAAAAATCTATAACCTCTTTTTATTTTCTGTGCTTTCCATGTTAAACATTTATGCTCCAATTTGCTTTATAATCTTGTCTTTTTGATCTCAAATATATATCAACATATCCAACCTAGAAGTCAATACAAATTGAAAACAAATTAAGCATTTTATCTTGAAAATATGATTGAAATCACATGGAAATACATAAAAATATAAGATAATTCAATCATATCACGAGTCCTTTCATCTTGCGTCTTGG
>JAOTAY010021872.1:0-10018 GCA_025629805.1 Erythroxylum baracoense | reverse complement strand
CATGTGTTTAGGTTAAAATTGTGTTAGTTTGTGATTTATTTGTGTTTTAAGTGTTTTATGGGTTAGTACAATTCTTTGAGCTTAAGTATTATGTTTTTAGGTACCTTGATGTGTTTGTTAGTGTTTCAGGGTCAATATTAAAGAACAGAGGAGTTTTGGAGGGAATCCGAGCCATATCACAGGCCCACGAGACAAAAGCTCCAAGACAGAAGGCTCAGATGTGAGCCACAGTCGTGGCCTACATTAGACAGATGCACAGATGCTCATGAACTTCATGTTTCGAGGGATCTTTTGAACCTTTTAAACCATAGAAAAGCTAGGGTTACCCAAACCATAAAAGAATGTAAAAAGAACATAAAGAGGTAGAGAAAAAAGAGCTTTCTAGCAGCCACTATTGAAAACCCTAAAGAGAGGAAGAAGAAGAAAAGAGTAAGAGAAAGGAAGAAGAAGTGGTCTCGACATGTTTCCCAGATCATTAGGTTTTTCAACATTGATGCTTTCCTAGATAATCCATTATAAGAGTCTATTTCCTTTTCATTTCAATTTCATTCATGTATAAATTTGGGATGGATTGCATAATGATAGATAGTAGAATGATGATGGCGTTCTAACTTTCCTTTGGGATTTTATTTTGATTTATTGATAATCTAGTCGATTGTGTTATTTGGATGAATGCCATGATTTGATTATGTTATTATATAATTCCGTAACAAACTGAGAGAGTGAACTAAATAAAAAATGATTAAATTGGATTAATGAGAGTTAGGAGATTTAATAAAAACCGTGACAAATCATATTGATAATTATAAAAAGAGATATCCAGTGTGATGTTCCAATAGTTTATTAGACTGCTTCAGATCTAATTAGGTTTTAGATAATTTATGAATTGAGAGATTGCAAATTCCATAATCTAATTAGGGTTTATAATTTAGGGTTTAATGGTTATAACTTGTGCGAGAGTAATCAGTCCTAAGACAGTCTAGAACCGACACTTCATTGACATATAATCGACTAAGCTAGTATTAATGATAAGTAAAATCCCCTTTCTTATAACTTGGTAAACTCTTTGGTTGATTTCCATTGTTCGTGCTTATTACTCAATTGTTAATTCCTTTATATTTAATTTTTAATTTATTTGGTTGAATTCAATTCTCATATTTATTCTCGTCGCATTGTTTGTTTTTTGTTTCATATATTGTCGGCCTTATATTTTAGGATTAGATTAGCCCCCTCCTTTTTGGATCGATACCTCTTATACTACGGTTGTGATCTGTGCGCTTACATTATTTGAGGGCTTGTAAATTTTAAAGTTCGAACGACACGATCATCATTCTTCTTCCATGCTAGTCACTTTTCCTGCTTTATTTTACTCAAATTTCTCTTTTTCTTTTTTTTAGGCTGACTAGACATTCTCCTTATTTTAGGTGGCTTAATAACTTCATATAGGGGCCAAAATCTTTGTCCATCTGGTGGCTCGAGGGAATACTTGTAGTACCCTACTCCCATTAGACATTTATGCCCGTACTTCCATAAGACAATCGAGCACATTCTCGGTGGAAGCAGTACGCTAGGGCAATCACATCACTTATCTTATGGCATCATAATTTAAAACATAAATATCACGATATCTAAAAACCTAATTCCTCATTTTCATTTCATAAAACCGAATATACTTTTTAGCATTACATACATCATCCTTATATACAGTATCAAAGTCCTAGCAGTCTATAACTCTGTTTACAAAATATGCTATATGCTATATAAATAAGAAACTATCTAAAATCCTTCAGTCTTAGCTGACCGACCTTTAAGCCATTTCTTCTATCCAAAAGCAGTACTAGATCTCTTCTAAGTTGCTTAGAAACTAAGTCCACTCTTTCGTACCTGAAAAGTCAATGTTGTAATTTTGATGAGTTTTGCGAACTTAGTGAGCTACTCATCATCGAAGGGTCACTCATAACACATAACACATATAATTCATGTTTCAAGTTCACAAACAATTCATGTCATCATATATTTCACTAATTATCAAATAGCACCACATAATACTTTGCTCACTTATTCACCTTTTACATTCATAATGGTTCATAAAATTGAATTCAATCATTCATATAATGCATATTAAATTGTATATGCAATGTTCATGAGACTTACTTTCATTTATTACTTTGTTGTGACCGAGTGCATTTTTCACTGTCCTGTATCTACTGCGGATACCAAGCTCATTAATAACTATCCCTTATCTGTTGGGGATACATGGCTCATTATATATAGTGAGCCAGAGGCTCTTACCACATTTTGAGCTTTAAGCTCTTTTTCAATGGCGACTTCGATCACAACTACCTTTATGTTATCATGCATTCAAGTAGAGAAATGCATCATATGTATTCAATCATTCACTTGTGCTCAATTTTTCATATTTGAATTCACATTCACATTCACCATCAGACCTTAGTCCGGTGTTCAAAAATTACGTTGAGTATCACATTTTCTGTCAAATTCACATACAATGAGCATTTCCAATATATTATTCATGCATCAAATGCCTCCAACATTTAATGTCCAGAATCCACACATTCACCTCACATAATAACTCAATACATAATTTAAAGCAAACAATTAATAATGTGAGACTATCTAGGTTAGTCACAGTATGCTCCAGATAGCTTATTGCCTCGATGTACCAATAATGTCTGGATATTGTCGCTCTAATTTCTCTTCTATATCATACAATACATACACATTTACACATTACTTATTTACACGTTCACATATACATATGTATAAGTGATATGTATAATGCATGCTCAATGACAATCCCGGGTATATCCCTTAATTTACATTTCATAATCATTAAACATCATCTTTCAATCATTCTTTAATACCTAATCCACTTTACTCACTTTAGTCACCATATCCATCATCAAATAAGTTCATTCTAAGTCTTATTTAAGCCTAAATGCATCATAAGGAAGTACCTTAACATTATTGGCTCAAACATCACCCAAAAGACCACTCTTTACTCTATATGCTAGTCCACAATCATGGTGGTCCTTCCCACGATGGTGAAAAAAGCTCATGGGAGGGACTGGCCATGATCGTGGGGATTCTGCCACGATTATGACAGAAACATATTTTTGCCAGGCCACAATCGTGGGTTGAGGGCCACGATCGTGCTCTGCATTTTCTTCCTCTATTCTAACGAATTCAATATATAGGCTAACACCATTTCCATACCAAATTTTCCAGTATTCACATCCATTTATGAAACTTCATTAAATACTACTTCAACTACCATATTATTTGCATTAAAAACCACAAAACCCTACTCATTTGTTTCATCATCATTCACTTAATCTTATCATATATACATTCTAACTTCCTCCACATTATACTCAAGATATCTCATGCCAAAATAATCATTTCTACTTCATTTTCCTCTTCATTCTTATCTCAATATTATCAGTAAGATAACTCATACTTAAGGTTCATCAACCATCCCAAATCAAAACATATCACTTATTATTCATCAACAACACAAATATAGGACATAATCACATTTGTAAATAAATTATACCCAAAAATGTCAAATGAGTGTATGAATAGTCATTGCAATGTGTGTGATAATCAAATTCACGTGTATGTATGATATATTATGCATGAGCATGAATTGCATTTTCCTTATTAATGTCTCTCATGTACAATATTCTAGGGTTCTAACCCTTAGCATGGGAAAATGGGATTTTACAATACTTGTATAATGGCAAGTACCTCTCTTTACTATACCGTTGTCAATATAGTCATTGAGATTTTGGTGGTTAAGGAAAATGGCAGGCATAGCATGAGGGCACGATGATGAAGTGTGCTGGAATATGTTAGATAAACTTGGAAGTTTTTCTATTTTGTTCTTAGTGTATGAAAATCGTGGGTTATAGGATGATTCATGGATGAATTAGGTCTGGAATTGAAGTATAATTGATGAGGAATTCATGCTAAATATAGGTGTTATTAAGATGTTTTCAAATATAGAAAAATTTTGTTGTAAGTGTGTTGTAAAAGAATGAATGTTAATGACATAAGTGAGCCGAATTTTGTAAGCCTTAGTGTAACCAATTTGGAAGTTTAATTAACCTGAAATGAAGTAACCTTAAGGGACATGAAATATGGAAAATTTCAGATGGTAGTGATGTCTTTAAGCTTGTTAAATTTGTGAGGTATTGAAGGTAGAAAAGTTACACACATTAGTGATGTTGATGACAAATTGTGGAATTTTAATTTCAGCCTTGTGTATATGTTGAACCAAATGGGAAATTTCACTCTAAATTGGTATATTTGGACTTGATTAAGGTTAGGAATAAGCCTAGATTGTTGCTTGATTAATTGCATAAGATCTTGATAAGTTTATGTAGTTAATTGATGTCATAATCTAATAATGGACTGTTTTGATGTGTTGAGTTCAAATATGGAAATTCTGAATTGTTAAAGGAATAATTGAGTTCTTTTAATGAAAACATGATCTTTAGGACATGAATAATGTGTATAAGGTATGGATGAATGATTATTGAAGAACATAGAGTATTTATGAATGAGAATTGGGTGAATGTATGAGTATATGTCGTTGGAAATTTTTTGGTGAATGTATAGATTTAGCTTGCTGAAATTTCGGATATAAAGTACCAATTGTGTTTGTGTATTATAAGAAGCTTTTGGAAATGTTCAAGGATAAGTATACAAAATATGATGTTGATTGTTTAAGAACTTTGAATAAGGTTACATACTTGGGAAAAGTTAATTGAGCACGCATTAAACATGACACATGCATTTATGTGCATAAGTGAATATGTATTTGATTGCTCAGCTTTGTAATGTGAATTATGTATGTATTGTATGATGTATAGACCCTCCACTATAAGAAAACCATAAATTAGTGATGAAAACTTACTGACGGAACAAATACTATAGCTAATTAGAGACAGAAAACCAATATCTGTCGGTAAAACTGTCATGAAAATTTTCATTTTGCGACGGACAAAATTTTCATCGGTAAAAGTGGAGGGAAAACATCCTGGCAAATTTTTTGATGGAATATAGCAACGAAAGCATCACACCTATTGGAAAATTAGGCGGGAACGCTTCCCTCAATAAACTAGCATCGGGATTTACTGACGGATATATTTTTTGTTGGTGAATTTCTGATGGTATAACTACGCCGTCAATGAATTTATGCAAAAATGCTTGGTTTGATAATCAACGTCAGTTTTTTACTGACGGTAATGTATTTCGTCAGTGATATTCTGACAGTCTGGCCACTCCGTCGTTAACTTCAAATTAGGTGTTTAAAAAAATAAAAAACAACGTCATTTGGTTTAATACCAAATGAATTCGTTTCGGTTTGGGGTTAAACTCACCCCAAACCTTCCCCCTCATTTTCTCCTACGTTCTCTCTATTTTTTCTCCTTCCTAGCCGTCACACGTCTGCAGTTTCTCCTCTCCTCACTGTTGCTCGTCCTTTTCTTGTCATCGTCGTATCGTCGTCAGTCACCCACGTCATCTTCTTCCTTCCTTCACGTGCTTCAGTGACTTCTTCTGCATGTCGATTGAGGTAAGTCAATTTTATTATTTACTAGGTTTTGTGTTGTCTTTTGGATAGTTGATAAATACGGCACCCACTCAATTGCTTGGTTGGAATAACTACTATGAAATGTTGTTTAGAAAATATCCTCAATATAATTCAATAAAGGTGTTTGGCTGCCTATGTTATGCTCATTGTCAATATCGTGAAAAAATTTAATTTAAGGAAAGATGCATAAAGTGTAGTTTTGTTGTATATTTGTATGGAAAGATGGTATGATGTATATATAATACTGATCCAGAAGAGTATTTTTGGTCTTGTGATGTGGTATTCTATGAGATGAATTTTTTCTTCAAAGAAGTTGATATGGGACCAAATTGGGAACTAAATAATGTGATTAGTTTTCTAAATGGAGGAATGATGGTGAGATGGGGCAAGATTTTGAATATGCACCCAACATAGAAGTAAGGGGGATTAACATGGGGCAAGGTGAGCTGAGAGGGGAGAGAAATAAACTAAAGAGAAAATATTACAGATAACATAGGGGAAAAGGGTGGAGAAACTAAGGTAGGGACAAATAAACATACTACAAAGCAAGCAGTGTAATAAGAAGAACTTGGAAAAGGACGTCACAAGTAACCGCAAGTGAAATTCAAAGACTATGTGATACATATCGTGCGTCGTACAAAAAACCCCTCTGCACTCGACACCACAACATCAAGGATCTCAAGTACTCCTTATTCTATAGCTAAGTATGTGAATTCTAGAAAATTAATTATGCTTTGATTTGACTTTGTGAATTCTAGAAAATTAAATTTGTTAATATCCAAATCTTTGTCTACTATTGATTTCTTTCCTATTGTTTTCATGTATGCAAGAAATATTGATAAGGATTTGGATATTAACATTGAGGCGTGTATGGGTAGTTATTTATATGTATTGATAAGGATTTCGTGATGTTATTAATTGCAGGCTTAGTTTATTGTAAGCAGCGTCAGATTTGGGTTTTTCTTATCTTATTCTTCTTGAATGTATTGTGGTTGATTGTTGGAAGTTTTTCTTTTTGTACTTTTCAACATTCTTTGAAGGTTTAAATAGTGATGATATATAACTAGAAGGTTCATGGATTTTAGGATGTACGTATTAATAGTGATGATGTATTTTTATTCCTTTCGAGTTCAAAAATTAATTATAAGAGTTTTTATGTTCTTCTTTGATAGTCTAAGTATTTACTGTATGTGGAATGAGTTTGAGATGTTATGGATGATTTGAGGCATTAATAAACCAGTAGGACGATATATAGGCCGGAAACCCGTGATGCGGCTCCTGTGAGGCTTATCGGTGAAAATTTTCACGGGCCTAGAATTCATAGTAAGAACTTGTTTTCTTGATTCATAGGTGTAAACAATATAACGTACCATAGTTTTGAAATCAATTGTAGGTGATTAATTCAATTGGTTAATACTTAAGGGGTGTTGTGTAAAGTTTAGATTTTCAGTAAACTTTGAGAAACATGAAGCATACTAACTATGGAATCACTGTTTGAAAGTAACAATTTTGCAGAAGTGAGTAATGTTGATAGATCTTGGATGTATAAATGATTAACACCTGATGGCTTCATTACTCCTGAGTTTGTTGAGGGAGTTGAAGCTTTTATTCATTATGCATGTTCTCAACCTGCATATATGGATGACCCAAAGATCATATGTCCATGTAAAAAGTGCAAACATATTCGTTTCATTCTTATTGATGAAATGAGTGGGTATTTGTTGAGAAAAGAGTTTGTCCCAAATTATTTTGTGTGGGCATGACATAGGGAACCATTGATTTGTAGCACCTCAAGGGGTAATGAATCACAATCGTCAGTGAATGTAAATGAGTTTGAAGGGGGGATTAGATTTAGAACAAATAATGTGGATGAAAATAAAAATCCTTACATGCAAATAGTTTATGATGCAGCCAATTATACCTTTCAGGAAAATATAGAAAATTTTGACACATTTAAAACAGTCTTTTGACTTACTACACTTAGCTGACTAAGAATTATAGCCAAATTGTGAGACAATGACTCAATTGTCTTCAATTGCTCAAATATTGAACATAAAGTCTGAAGGGCATATTTCTGATCGTAGTTTTGACAAAATTCTTGGATAGTATAATGAATCATTGCCTCCTAATCATACAATAGTTGATAGTTTTTACAATATGAAGAAACTTATTAAGGGTGATTGTTACAAATTAGGATGTATATTGTATTAGAGAGATGGTGTGGAATTACAATAGTACAAATTTTATGGTCAATTTAGGTTTAAGCCTTGAAAGCGTTCTATGAAACATAAATTAGTGTCCTAGAAGTAGATGTATTATTTCCCGCTAACTTCGAGACTTCAAAAACTATATACTTCTGATGTTACTGCATCTCATATGAGATGGAATAATGAACACGAACAGGAAGATGGAATAATGAGTCATCCATCATATGCACTAGCATGGAAACATTTAAATGACACCCATTATGAGTTTGCAGCTGAAAGTCAAAATGTTATGTTGGTATTGTCGACAGATTGATTCCAACCTTTTGGTCAATTCGGCCAGCAATATTCATCATAGCCAATCATAATTACTCTTTATAATTTTCCTCTATGGATGTGTGTTAAAGAGGCATATATGTTCTTGACAGTGATTGTGCCAAGGCCTACAAATCTAAAACATAAAATTGATGTATTCTTATAACCATTGATATCTAAATTGTAGCATCTTTAGGAATATGGTGTTGAGAAATATGACGTGTCTATAAAACAAAATCTTGTGTTGAGATTAGCTTTGATGTGGACCATTATTGATTTTCTGGCATACGTCATGTTATCTGGATGAAGCACAGTAGGGAACTTGGCTTGTCTTTATTGTGGCAGTGAGTTTGATGCATTTTATGTTTCGAACGGGGGCAAAATATGTTAGTTTGACAACTATAAAAAATTTGTTCCTCCAAATCATCAATTAGATGTAATAAATAAAAGTTTATTAAGAATAGGATGGTAAAAACACCTCCTCCCCCTTACAAAGGTGGTGAATAGATATTGTAGGAGATTGAGGAATTAGGCTTGCTGAAAGTTACAAAATTTGAAGCTGATGAAATTAATACAGGCATTAGTAGAAACTTTGGCTAGAGAAAATGAAGTATCTTTTGGGATTTGTCATATTGGAAAACTAATTTGATAAGTCATAATCTAGATGTGATGCATATTGAAAAAAATATTTTTGACAATTTGTTCAATACCATAATGAACATTTAAGGGAGGACAGAAGATAATGTAAAATCACAACCTGATTTTAAACTTTTTTGTAGAAGGAATGAGTTACATAAATCCAAAAGCATATTACAATTTGGACAAAAAACAGAAGGAAATATTGTGTGAATGGATGAAAAGTCTAAAGTTTCCTAATGGTTATGTTTCAAACTTAACAAGATGTGTGGATATGAGGAAGTACAAATTATTTGAGATGAAAAGTCATGATTGTCATATGTTTATGCAAAGGCTAATTCTAATTACATTTTAGTAGTTGCTCTCGAATAAGGTTTGGAAAGTAATAACACAATTAAGTTTGTTTTCCAAAAGCTTAACATCATTTGAAATCAAGTTGGCTGAAATGGAAAAACTAGAAAATGAAATTCTAGTAATTTTGTGCAAGTTAGAAGGGATATTTCTTCCATGTTTCTTTAATTGTATAGAGCATCTACCTATTTATTTAGCACATGAGGCTAAACTAGCCAGTCCATTTCAATATGGTTGGATGTATCCATTTGAGAGGTAATCTTACAAAAATCATTGTAATTGAAGTCATAACATGTTTTAATAACTAAATTGGTATAACCTTATTCGCTCACAAAGGTATTTGCATCACTTGAAGAAAAATGTGAAAAACAAGGCTAGAGTTGAAGGTTTGATATGTAATGCTTGTTTAGTGGAGGAAGCTAGTACATTTTGTTCACATTATTTTAATCTGCATGTTCACACAAGAGAAAGAAAAGTTCTTCGTAATGACGATGGGGGAGGAACTAGTGATGTTGATGGTAACTTATTCATTTTTAGATATCTTAGACAAACTTATAGACGTCCAACAAGAAGAATGTTAACAAAGGAAGAAATTAAAGTTGTCCATGGTTATATTTTATTAAACTGTCAAGAGGTTCAACCTTTCGTGCAGTAAGTTGAAAGTGATTATTTGGGTTTTAAAATTTAGTGTTATTCATAATTGAAAAACATATTAATATGTTTAGATTGTACGAGGAATTATTAAGCAAGCTCATGCCACAAATCACAGAATGATATCAATAAAGAAGTTAAAATATACTTTCCTTGATGGTTCAAGCAATATGTAAGTTTTCACTTACAAATATTGAAATGATTGAATTATAAGATTTAAGTGTTCAAATGACATTATACT
>JAOTAY010021871.1:0-10018 GCA_025629805.1 Erythroxylum baracoense | reverse complement strand
GAAGAGCAAAGGAGAGGAGCACCTTCGGATGGAACAAAAATCTCCTTCAACACACATTCAACACTTAACAAAAGAAGATTCAAGAAAGTTTGATAGAAAGAGTCGTGAATGACCAAGTGGGCTGATTAAATAACCAATAAACCAAGTGGACATGTAGGCAAGTGACATGTGTCACTTGCCACATGTCACACTCTCATTGGCTCTCATCATTTTCTTCCCAAATCAATTCCAATTTCTCTCCCAATTTTCCAATGGCTCAATTCAATAATTCTTAATTCCATATGTCTAGGTTTCCAGTGCTATTGGACAGTTAATTTCTCTACCGGTAAACCCCTATTCTGTCCCTTGACAATTTTTCGGGTCCTAAAATGACTCCGAAAAATTCCCAAAAAATTCCTATAATTTTCTAAAAATCGGAAAACCCCAATGGTCCTCTCCAATCGAATTTTTAAGCACTCAAAGCCTATTTGTCAAAATTCACATTTATTCACAATTATATCGGGAAATGTCATGAATGCGTGTACAGATACTTTTCATGCAAAGATCAATGTTCACAAATGCATGAGCATGAGATGTGTTTTCCTAATTTCTCGAATTTTTCTCGCGTGTACCCGTTTCTATGGTTCAACCCGTTATACGGAAACGGGATGTTACATAACATGTATTTCATATCTTGCAAACTTGTTACCCAAACAGGCACATTTTCAAAACTTGATTTTACAACCGTAGTATCTCTTCGAAAATCATTTTCACATTCTTTTCATAATTCATCAACACAAAATGCTCATAC
Organism: Erythroxylum baracoense; assembly: GCA_025629805.1. NCBI lineage: Eukaryota > Viridiplantae > Streptophyta > Magnoliopsida > Malpighiales > Erythroxylaceae > Erythroxylum > Erythroxylum baracoense. The sequence goes on along the minus strand of JAOTAY010021871.1, from coordinate 9,228 downwards.
CAAACATATAACACTTTTTCAAATCATTCAAGAGTTATAATGTACATTCATAAAATAGTTGAAATCATTTATTTCCATCATTTGAAAGAAGACATTAATGGCCTATTACTTAATTATAAAACTGTAACCTACCTTGAAATCCTTGCTTATAAACTTTCTTAGGGATGGCTTTGCTCTTGCTCCTCTTGCCTCTCTTTCCTCACCTGATTTCCTTAAACAATAACCAAAATTTCATTTAATTTGGTTTAGCAATCGGAAGGTCATACCTCAACAATTTAAACTATTTCTCATACTAAAACAAAATTCTATATCAAACTTTCATCCTAAAATTGAAATGCCTAGAGACTGAATTTAGACTCTATTCCTTCATAAAATTTGTATCCTTATGTCTCTACTTTATAACAAATCAAAAATCAATCCATTTGGGTAACTTCACCAAAAGTTATACCTAAAATACCAAAGTATGCTCGTGCAGGAAAAATTGAGTTAGCCACCGCGAAACCCAGAAGTTCGCCGCATCGAACTTGTCCAGAAACATACTCTGAAGACGTGTTCTGACTTTTTCCAGTTTTTAACTTCCCATCTTTTACATAAACCCATCTAACCCTAAACCATCTCTTCTACTTCATTTTCAACTTCATTTCAACCCTATAACATTTACAAATACATCAAAATCTATCTTTGATCATTAACCCTAAAGGAAAACATTTGCCTAACTTATTCATCGACAACTTTCTACCTATATTCAACTTCATTTAGGTTTCATTTAACCAAACCCTTGAAATCTAAAGCATAGCTTACTTGTTGAAGCTTGAAATTCTTCAAGATCTCCAAAAACCCTAGCTTTTCTCTTCTCTTCCTCTCCTTCCACAACACTCTCTTTCTTTCCCTCCTCACACACAATTTTTCTTCTTCTACATTCTTAATAATCACAAAAATGTCCCTTTTTCCCTCCGATATAAGCCTTACGTCTTTTAATCTTAAGTGATCTTCCAAATTTTCCCTTATATTATCTTACAAAATTAATACTTTAATTTCATCAATCTATGAAATAAATCCTCCCAAACTTGACATAATAATTAAACTCCAAATAAAATGGTTTATCTAACAAGACCATAAAATTTATTTAGATCATGCTTAATAAAATAATAAAAAACAAAAATTTGGGATCCAACAGATCCTACAAAGAGTGTTTAGTTAGCTTTTGTAATGAAAGTAATCGGTGTTGAAGGGGCGATTGGTTTGGTTTTCAAATAAGAAATTAAAATGAAACTAAAATAATGAAAGTAAATTAAAGAAACCATTCTAAAAATTATGAAAGTGATGAATTCGTTACGGACCCGATCATTGGTTCAATCTTGGCCTACACACAATTAAACATATTTTATTGAATTGTTGTTCTCGTACCTCTCCTAGCAATTATTAATCGTAGGATAACAATAAGTTCTGTTAACCCTGATTTTCCCTTAGGTCGTATTTAATTAAGAGATGCTTGTTAATTAAACTTAGCCATTAAACAACCTAAGATAAGCTCTTTAGATTTAATTGCACAATTGCATTACAAATTATGAAAATAGATTAATCGAGGCAACAACCATATAAGCTCGAGTCATTTAACTTAGGTTATATTATCCCTAATGATTTGAAACCATTAGTTACCACAAATGAATCTTAACATAATAATTAGGGATTATATTGAAATTCTAGCAATGGGTTCACACACAAACAATCTAATGATAATGAGAATAAAGATCATTTATAAGTGAAAAACTTAATTCCTTAATCATAGGAAAACATAATCAATCCCAAAGAGAGAAAGAACAACAAAAACAATGAAAGATATGCTTAACCCGGTTCTTCAGCGTCGATGTTACATCCAATCCAACGTCAGGAAGCTAGCACTCCATGGGTCTCTAAAGGAATGGAGCTTTCCCGTTATTTTCCTCAAAATTGAGAACTCACACCTCAAAGATAAAAACTACAAATGAAAACATAATGTTTTTGTCAATAAAATGATGCTTTGATATTAAAAATTAGAGTTCGAGTGAGCTTTCCATGTCTCACCAGCTTGCGTGGTGTTGTCATACCCGTGAGCCACCTTGTATGGGCGTGACATGAAGTGTCAAATCCATGCAAACCATGTCATGCCCATAACTAGTGTGTCATGGGCGTGACAATAAGTTATGGTTGTAAGATGTATCTTATGACCATAACAATGTCACTCTTCATTCCTTTTGGTATTTTCTTGTCTTCGTTAGCTATAATCCTTCTCCTCCTTATTCCACGAAGACAAGTGAGTGTGAATCTCTGGAAAACGGCTCAAATATAATGCTTTCGACTCACTTTAGTTCTTCCATTTCCGAATTGTACCTAAAACCAAATATGAACTAAAATGAATGTTTTAAGCATTTCATATCGTTAATCACTAAGTGTTATGGAATAAATGTATAATCAATTAAACACTTATCAACTATTAATATTACTTAGAAAGTTAATCCTATGATAATTTGAATCTGGTTGTATGTTAATTTGATTTAGTAGGATATAATGATGTATAGTATGAATGGACAAGTTAAAATTGGTAAAGGATTGATGTCGTCAAATTTATAAATTTGATTATAGTTTGCTTGAGGATAAGTAAAGGCTTAAATGTAGGGATGTTTTATAGATGAATATTTGACTATGTTTTGACACCTATATTTGATTTATTGTGTTTGATATCTGATACTTGTATTATACATTTGGTACTTAATATGCATCATGTTATGACGCAGAATCACACCAGGCATATGACAACCGCCACATACCTGAGCTAAGGATACTCACAGTACCTTTAACCTGACTATATAAGGCTAACTGAATATCTTAAAAAACATTTGGATAGTATAACGGCTATATTTTGAAAATCCCAAAACTTAATTAAACACCTGTAAATCAGTTCTAAATGCATTTCTATATTCATATTAAAACTCTACCGTAACATCTGGACTTTTAAGTTCATTCAAGAGCAATCTCAACGACAATATAAAAGGTTCATACATAAGGTCATTTACAAACCATAAGATAGTCAAGAGTTAATTTACAAAATTATAAAGTGTATCAACATAATCATGAGCCACTATACAATAAAAGTACAAAACAGAGGTTACCCATATGCGGTAATGCCCCAAAAATATCAAAAGACCACACGAACCACTCAGAGCTTTAAGCTCATCAAATTAATCTGCATGGTTGGAAAGCGGAGGGGATGAGTACACAATGTACTCAATGAGCAGAAAAAACATATATCGCAAACAAAACCTGGTACACACCAAAATAGTCTAAATAACCTAAGGACGATTTTACACATCTAACTTGTATATAACCACCTATGAAGTGAACATACATGACATAGAAACACATAAGTCTAGTCTATGACTCATCCTATACTAGTTAGGAACCACATAGACCTAGCATATTAATCACTCATTCAGTGAACATAGGATCCAGTTCCAGTACACAAGAGCAGAAAAGCATCACATGTAAAATCAAACTCGTTAAGAAGCAAAATATCAGAATAAGCTAAAATAGTTATGTGTGTCACCACCTAGTCGGCCAAACTAGTGTGCACACCCACCAAATCCTAGTGTTAGCTTAACTTTCGTTTATTGTGAGTCTAGACTATGGTCGATAAGAGAGTCATGACCTTAGGTGATGACTTCTTCGGTGACCAGACCTCTAGGTGTTCAATCATCCGTAAGTCCTATAGAAAGGTGTCGTTACAAGGACTCAAATTTTATGTATCAGCATTTAAGGTTACGGGGGTTGCTTAATTGTTATGCCTAGTACACGAATGGCCAATCGTTACCTCACCAATTACAAGAAAAATAAATCATATACAAATATTTAGTACTAAAATCAAGTAAGGTAGTATGCCTTTATTTATCGATCTGACTGATAAAATGGAACCTTACCATGGCTCTAAGCCAAAAGAAAGCACATACATGCAGCATACATGCCTTGATTATGCATATGTAAGTTCTAAAACATTATTTCATGCAGTGAAAGCCATCTTTTACACTATAAGTGCAAAGTTATTCAAATTAATGTTGTTTATTAAATATATAAGTATATTAGCATCAATTTGAGATTCAATTCTAGTTTATATTACCTAGGTTCAAAATTCACATACAAGTCATTATTCATGTCTTAAGTTGTCCTAGTTCCATTTGAAAGATATGTTTCCTAACTCACCTCAAAAGAAGGTGTACGCTCCCTTAACTTCTACAATTCTCAGTATGAGCTCCTTGATCTACAGCTCCCAAGCCTTTATACGTATAATATGCAATGTATTTTCTACTCAAACATGGATTTCATATTTATACATCATCACATAAGTGTATAAAACATAATATCACTATTTTTAAACTATAGGATGCAGCCATTAAGCTTCTCACATGATTACTTCCCTTATTATTTGCATGTGCTTTCTTTTACATTTTCCAAGACATTTATTGCCTTTGATCCAATACTTACACATTTCAAATCATAATTAAGTACATTTTTATCCAAGCACATTAGGTCACTACTTGTCAATAGATGAAAAAATTCAAGTTTACTCTAAGCAAACATGAAAAATTCTTTCCAATGCACACCATTACAATACTTAAATTCTAAGCCAAGTTTACTTAGGCATTTTATCAAACACCTAATATTCATGACTTTCAAGTCATATTTTCAAAACTTTATCATAGTAATTCATGCTCCTATCTTGTTATATAACAAGCACTTCCAAACAACAACAAATTACACCACTCCATTAAATCCAATTCCCTTCATTTAAACCATCAATTCCAAAAGATATTCAAAAGTTTACAAACTTTCACCAAAGAGAGGGTATCTCGGTTTTGGCTTAAAGAGATTTCTTCATGACTCATTTCATTTTTCTAAACCATATTTGATGCATATTCAAGCATGGAGAACAACATATCTTAACACCAAACTCAAAATCATAATATAGAGAGAGATGAAACAAAATTTACCTAAACTTTTCTTTAGTGATATCTTAAAATCCTTTGAGAATTTCTCAAATCTAATGATAAATTTGAGCTCCTTCATCCAAAATTAACTTAGAACACCTTAGTTTGGGTAGAAGAAGCAAAAAAAAAAAGGTAGAAATTGGGTGATGGTCGAAAGTGTTCTTCTTCTCCTCTCTTCTCCTTTCTTCTCCTTCCTTTTAATTAAAACAAAGTGTTTTAATGCTAAATGGTAGGGTGCACGGACACACACAAGGAAGAAGGGTCTAGAATATTGACTCTTCTTTGACCAAACATGGTGAATTTACCTTTTTACCTTTAATTCATGTGAAATTACCATTAGACCCTTCAATCTTTTCTTAAATTTGCAATTAAGCCCAAAATTTAAGAATGGCCAAAATTTTTATTTTCATTTTGGTCCCCAGACTTTTTAAAATTACAATTAATCCCATTAACTTTATAAAATTACATATTAGTCCTCCAAGAATTGAAAAATTACTTTTAAATCCCTTATCTACATCCATTTGTCTAACTAAGCTTTGAAAGTGTCCAATAAGTCTATAAATCATGTCTAATCACCTCTAAGGAATTAGAACACATTTAACTCGACCACCATGGTCATAGCCATCCAATGGACTCAATTTTACACACTTGGAAGCTTACATGTCAGAAATCTCTAAGATTTCATATACTAACGAACTCTAAGTTCATGTAAGGGCATATAACATTATATATATCACTGACATATATATCGAAAGAATTCAAATACATTTCTGAACTCATATATAACCATGTATATATCAATATAAACTATTATCTCCAAGTATAGACTAATAAAAAAGGGCTCAAAGAGTTCGGTGTTACACTTCAAATGTGTTTACAGGTTATAATTGCCTCTATGGACTTAAAAGATAAGAAATCGGACGAAAATGTGGCTAAAACTGAAAAAACAGAAATCTAAAAGAAGTGCAAAGTCATGCACTTTTGTATTCCCATGCACTTTTGCGATATCTAACATACCTCGATTATGCACGCTTATGTGTATTACGAGCGTACATAACCCAAAATTCTAGTTTTTCTTATAAATTTGACATTTCAAAGCTAATTAAAGAGAGAGAGTGGCTAGGAACGTCTAGAAACATTCAAAGGTGATTTTATAGGTGATTCAAAGCTTGATGAGTGGAAGACGTAGGATTTTTATCTAGAGTTTCATTAAAACACAAGATCACACATCTACATTGTCAAAATATATAATAGAGAACATACAGGGAGATTTAGAATTATGATTTTGATGTTTTCTATATTATTTTCTATATATGTGGAGGTTATTTCTTGTTCTTTGATGTATAGCTAAATTTTTTATTAGTATTTAGGTCAGATGAACCCTAACTGATTGCAAATAATGATTTGATTAATTTTTGAATGGAATTGTGATTATTGATTATTGAGATCCACTTATCCGTTCTTAATACTATTTATTAATTTGATTTTTAGACTTTAATCTGATTTCATACTTAGCGATTGAGAAATCCTAGGTTTGGATAAATCCATGATAAATGGAAAGAGTTGATTGCAATCAAAGTTATGAATACCATACCAAGCTTGGTACCGGATTGTGTTCTGGAACGGAACTGTACTTGTACTAGTCAGTACCGGGTACCGTTTTGGATAATTTTTAAAATTTATGAAATAGTCCCTAAATTTTTAAATTTTCCAAAGTAGTTCATTGGTATATTGTACAGTTGTACTGTATACTTTACTAGTTTACTGTTTACATTAATCATGTTTTCAAAAATCTTAATAATAAATAATAATAACAATTAATATGAAATAACAATTGCTCAAATTCAATTTCATTCATCAATAATTCTTATTCAACAACACTGTAATTCACAAGCCAAAAAATTTATACATTCAGCATTCTACTTCCAAAATCCAAATCCAATTTCAATTCAACATTGACAAAACCCATTCATGATTTTCAACTTCAATATCCATTCCCAGCCAAAATCCAACATCCATGTAAAATTTGTTACCCAAATCCACCATCCAATCCAACACCGTATGTTCACAAACACAATGCAAAACTTCTTACCCAAAATCCACCATCCAAACCGAAGATACATAACACAAATCCATCATCCAACGGACCAACACAATCAAATATTCAAAATGAAATGAAAAATGAAAAAAATCAAAAAACACACACCCAAACAATCGGGTCTTTGGGTTGACATCAGGTCGCATCTTAGTGGTGCATTTGAGGTGCGACGGATGGTGCTGGTGCGTGTGGCTACGACAGATGGTGACGACGTGCTGCGGAGGAAGGAGTGATGGCTGAGGTCGAAAGAAGAGAGAGAGATCACGAGGAGTGATGGTTGAGGAAGGAGTGATGGCTCCAGCCCAGGTCGAAGGAAGGAATGATGGCAGAGACGTCGATAGCGAGGAGGAGACGGCAAGATGGCTGAGGAGGAGATGGTGACTTGGCAAGGGAGAGAGAGATATCGCGACTAGAGAGAGGAGCAGAGTAGCAGACAGAAGAATCGCGAGGGGGTAATTTTAGGGTTAAGATTTAGAAATTGCAATTTAGTCCTTGTAATTTCTGAAACTTACTATACCGACCGAAATTTTTTGTTCCAGCCAGTACCGACAAATATTTGAGGCCAGCACCATCGTTTACTGATTTCGTACTATTTTCTGACAGGTATGGTACCTTCTAGCTAGTACAGGCCAGAAAAGTACGAAATCCATAACTTTGATTGCAATCCTAGAGATAGGACGACATAAACCTTCTAGATTAGGGTCAAACCTAAATAGAGAGATTTATAATACGGTAAGGCAATCCTATAAGTTTTAACTTGAGTAATTCAATTAGAGACCTTAGGATTAGCTGTTGGTAGGCTCAAGGTCAGCTACTAGCATACCTTAGGAATCTCAACAGTCCAATTAATCAACAACATAATTGCATGACAAATAATCAATCAGTTAAGGGTTTAGGGAGATTAAAAGCTTATGCACTAATCATATGATATTGTTAACTAATTAAGTGTCATCAATACTTTTCTTTAATTGTACTGCTTGTTTACTTTAATTATTAAATTTGAGTTTTCTTAATTAAAATTACAATCAATCTGTAGGCTAGATAATAAAAAAACAATAATTACTAGTACTTATGTCTTCGTGGGATCAACCCATACTTGCAAGTATTAGTTACAACTACGTCGTGCACTTGCGGTTATTTAATATTGAATATTATACTTTAGGTCAATCACTAGACAACATGAATTCGATGAGAGACTTTCATCACCTACATATGATGAGTATAATTTGAGTTTTTAACTACCTAAGAGTGAAGAAGAGATAACAGTCGATTTCATAAATGAAGGTACATTTCAAGAAGGCAAGGAGTTAATTATTGCTCTAAGAGATATGATGATTGAGTATATTTAAGAATCAAACATGAAGCATCAGGAAATGGAGGCTTGTATGTAGCACCCCAATCCCACAAGACCCAAACCCGACATCGATGGGTGATGTCCGAGCTCGTGCCCTGCGAGGGTGGTGTGCTAGAGAACTTAATCACTCAGAAATCGGTATAAAATTTTTCTTTTGTTTTAAACCACAAACATAAAGTACAGAAATCCCTAACCAAATCGGGCCACTTTGTTTCATAACCATTTTCAATCAACACAATACAATCATCAGAAATTTCAATAACTATATGGGCCCCCTTTTTACAAATACAAAACCACTTTAGTTGTTTTGGAATACAAATTTATACAAAAAGTGCGGAAGAAACAAGTCAATACAAATTAAGGACATGCAATGCAGACGTGAACTGATCCCGACCTCTATCTTTCATTTGTATGCTGTAGGTATACTCTTGTTGGCCTAACAGGGTATTCTCTGATCTTGAAAAATAATTGCAAATTTTGGGTGAATTTTGCGAACTCAATGAGTGACCACCATCGATGGCTCACCCAGTCCATAACACATAATCACATTCACAACATTTCACGTTTCACATCACATTCACAACATTTCACATTTCACATTTCACATTCAATACAATTTAATCATTCATATCATGCTTATGCCATATACATGAGACTCACTTTCCATTTGTTACTTTGTTATGACTGAGTGCCTAAACTGTCCCATATAGGGCTCATTGATAACTGTCCCATATAGGGCTCATTAATACTGTCCCATA
>JAOTAY010021870.1:0-10018 GCA_025629805.1 Erythroxylum baracoense | reverse complement strand
GTCCATATGTGACTTATTTACAGGTTTTGTTACATTTGTTACGCTATTTGTTGAATTTAACCTAAAATTACAATTCTAACCACCTTTTTGTTTGTTTGTCATCAGGCTAGAGGATGCATACTAGTTGCGTCAAGTCTAGAAATTCTCACACGTGTGATGAAGGTAATCACTGGCTAATATAATAATGTGACATAAAATGGAGAGTTGGTCTCTATTCCTGTGTTTTATTTTGCTTGTATTTTGACATGTTTTCACAGAATAAAATCACGAATCGACTTCTTGCTGAAATTAGTAAAAGGGGGAAGATACCAAAGGAAGATTTAATGCTGAAAAAGGAGCTTTTGAATGATGAAAAACAATGTGCAAAACACATCACGCTTGTTGATTTAGGGAGGAATGATGTGAGAAAGGTTTGTTTACTTGCTAATTTGGTTTTAGTTCCAATTACAAGATTGTTGCTTAGAGCTTAGTAAACACTATACAATGCTACTTTTGAATTGGGCTATTAAAGGAGAAATATCAAATAGAATTTCTTTTCTTTGGATTCAGCCAACATGAAAAGTAATTAATCATTGCTCAAGACATTGGTATTGTGTAGGTCTCCAAACCTGGTTCCGACAAAGTTGAAAAGTTCATGAATATTGAACGATATTCCCTTTTTATACACATCAGTTCGACAGTATGTACCTATTTGTGCAGTTTATAAATTCACGATTACTAGTTATTGTAGCAGTACTTTCTCACTTCATGCTATGGTTTTTGCCTTTGCAGATCAATGAAGAGATGCTTGATAATCTAAATAGCTGGGATGTTTTGCGCGTCGCATTGCCTGTTGGCCCTGTTAGTGTAGCACCAAAGGTATTGTTTTGGTACCTTTCTTCTACTTCCATTCATGCATTTATTTTTCCTCTAATCAAGAATTTGTGAACCTTAACACAATCCGAAGGTATCTTTTTGCTACCTTTCAAATTCTACTTTCATTTATGCATTTATTATTGTTCTGATCAAGACATTTGTGAACCTTGACTTGTAGATGTTCATGTGTCTATCAGATTTTGGTCGTTCAAGACATTAGCACATCATGAGTGAATAGTGGCGCTCCCCTCTACAACATATTTGTAGTTGCTTAAGAATAATACATTAAACCCTATTGTTGAACTTGTCTTGCCAACCAAGATAAAATTAGAAGGCAAAGTCAATTCTAGAAAAATAAAATAATAAATGCATAAATGAAAGTAGAATTTGAAAGGCAGCAAAACAATACCTTATCCATTCTATGCTATGATTCAACTCTCAAACATTTATACTGATCTAGAAGTTCATCAATCACTCGCCAGGTGGTTAGGTCGGTTATTTCTCCTATGACACAATGCAATTTGGGGAGAAGAAAAAGCTCCTTTTCTTTGGCACCCCTCCAAATCATAGGAATCTCCCTGACATACATCTTGGCCCCTATGATGATGTCATTGTGTTTGATCACCTAGAAAAGGTACTACAATATTTTCATAAATGTCTTTTTATAGTTCGTAAACAGAATCAGGTTTTTTTCTCTTTCACCCTGCCGACAAATTATGATTCTTAATAACTTTATTCTGCAAATCTCTTCCCTTCCCTTATCTGATTTGATTATTTTCTTCGTCCAAATGAATTGGAAATTCTCATTTTAGCTTCACTAACTAATTCATTGTTGTATGATTATATTTTCTCCTTATGTCAGATAATGGATACGATTGAAGGAATCAAATATAGATGATTCAAGAAATAAGATGTATATGATCAAGTTGATAAAACATATACACAAAGACATAATGCAGATATTGACAGCTACAATTGAAAATTTATTTTGTAATTACTTTCTTCTTTTTGACATCAGAAAGCGTGTATAATACACTGGGTGCCACTGGAGCAGTAATCTTCAATTAAAGAGGCATTTAATGATGGAGTGAATCATTTGAAAAATTTAGTATCTAGAGTGCATAATATCCCTCTGTGAGTAAACGATTTTATATCTCACCTTCCATTACTTTTTTTATCTTGATGTTAACCAGTTCCGAGCAGAATGGTTAAGCTACCTGCTGGCTTAATTAGTTTCTCCAGTCATCTATTTGGATCTGTTAAGATAAAATGCCCTCGGATCGGATACCGATTAAATTTAATAGCCCGAAAAATAATAACTAAAATAAAGAGAGGCAAAAGAAAATGAGACAGGACACAAAGATTATGTTTTGATCATATAATAACTAAAATCTCTTCCCTTCCTTTCTCTGATTTGATTATTTTCTTTGTCCAAATGAATTGGAAGTTCTCATTTTAACTTTCATTGCTGTATGATTATATTTGCTCCTTATGTCAGATAATGGATACGATTAAAGGAATCAAATATAGATGATTCAAGAAATAAGATGTATATGATCAAATTGATAAAACATATACACAAAGACATAATGCAAATATTGATAGCTATAACTGAAAATTTATTTTGTAATTGCTTTCTTCTTTTTGACATCAGAAAGCGTGTATAATACACTGGGTGCGACTGGAGCAATATTCTTCAGTTGAAGAGGCGTTTAATGATGGAGTGAATCATTTGAAAAATTTAGTACCTAGAGTGCATAATATCCCTCTATGAGTAGACGATTTTATATCTCACCTTCCATTACTTTTTTTATCCTGATGTTAACCAGTTCAGAGCATAATGGTTAGGCTATCTGCTGGTTCAATTAGTTTCTCCAGTCATCTCTTTGGATCCAAATTGGAGGTGTCGAGCATGACAAGTGAAGAATACAAAGAGGCAATTTTGCAGGCTAAAGAACTTATCATCGCTAGTGATATACTCCAAACTGTGTTGAGTCAGCAAACATTTGTAGACCAATTTCCAAGTCCATATGTGACTTATTTACAGGTTTTGTTACATTTGTTACGCTATTTGTTGAATTTAACCTAAAATTACAATTCTGAGCACTTTTTTGTTTGCTTGTCATCAAGTTAGAGGATGCATACTAATTACGTCAAGTCTAGAAATTCTCACACATGTGATGAAGGCAATCACGGGTTAATATAATAATGTGACATAAAATGGAGAGTTGGTCTCTATTCCTGTGTTTTATTTTGTTTGTATTCTGACATGTTTTCACAGAATAAAATCACAAATCAACTTTTTGCTGGAATTAGTAAAAGGGGGAAGACACTAAAGGAAGATTTAATGCTGGAAAAGGAGCTTTTGAATGACGAAAAATAATGTGCAAAACACATCATGTTTGTTGATATAGGGAGGAATGATGTGGGAAAAGTTTGTTTACTTGTCAATTTAGTTTTAGTTCTAATTACAAGATTGTTGCTTAAAGTTTAGTAAACGTTATACAATGTTGCTTCTGAATTGGGCTATTAAAGGAGAAATGTCAAATAGAATTTCTCTTCTTTGGATTCAACCAATGCAAAAAGTAATTAATCATTCCTCAAGACATTGGTATTATGCAGGTCTCCAAACTTGGTTCCGTCAAAGTTGAAAAGCTCATGAATATTGAACGATATTCCCTTTTTATGCACATCAGTTTGACAGTATGTACCTAAATTTACGATTACAAGTTATTGTAGCAGTACTTTCTCACTTCATGCTATGGTTCTTGCCTTTGCAGATCACTGAAGAGATGCTTCATAATCTAAATAGTTGTTGTTTTACGCGCCGCATTGCCTGTTGGCCCTATTAGTGGAGTACCAAAGGTATTGTTTTGATACCTTTCTTCTACTTCCGTTCATGCATTTATTATTCGTCTAATCAAGAATTTGTGAACCTTAACACAATCCGAAGGTATCTTTTTGCTACCTTTCAAATTCTAATTTCATTCATGCATTTATTATTATTCTGATCAAGACATTTGTGAACCTTGACTTGTAGATGTTTATGTGTCTATCAGATTTTGGTCGTTCAAGACATTACCACATCATGAGTGAATAATGGCGCTCCCCTCTACAACATATTTATGGCTACTTAAGGATAATACATTGAAGCCTATTATTGAACTTGTCTTGCCAATCAAGACAAAATTAGAAGACAAAGTCTATTTTAGAAAAATACAATAATAAATGCATAAATGAAAGTAGAATTTGAAAGGTAGCAAAACAATACCTCATCCATTCTATGCTATAATTAAACTCCCAAACATTTATAGTAATCTAGAAGTTCATCTATCACTCGCCAGGTGGTTGGGATGGTTATTTCTCCTATGACACTGTACAACTTGTGGAGAAGGAAAAGCTCCCTTTCTCTGGCACCCTTCTAGATGACAGGAATCTCCCTAACATACATCTTGGCCCCTATGATGATGTCATTGTGTTTGATCACCTGGAAAAAGTACTACAATATTTTCCATAAATGTCATTTTTATAGTTCGTAAATTGAATTATGTTTTTTCCTCTTTCACCCTGCCGACAAATTATGATTGTTAATAACTTTATTCTGCAAATCTCTTCCCTTCCCTTATCTAATTTGATTATTTTCTTCGTCCAAATGAATTGGAAGTTCTCCTTTTAGCTTCAATAACTAATTCATTGCTGTATGGTTATATTTGCTCCTTATGTCAAATAATGGATACGATTGAAGGAATCAAATGTAGATGATTCAAGAAATAAGATGTATATGATCAAATTTATAAAAACATATACACAAAAACATAATGCAGATATTGACAGTTACAACTAAAAATTCATTTTGCAATTTTTTCTTCTTTTTGACATCAGAAATCGTATATAATACACCGGGTGCGACTGGAGCAATATTCTTCAGTTGAAGAGGCGTTTAATGATGGAGTGAATCATTTGAAAATTTTAGTATCTAGAGTGCATAATATCCCTCTATGAGTAGACGATTTTATATCTCACCTTCCATTACTTTTTTTCCCCTGACATTAACCAGCTCCGTGCATAATGTTTAGGCTACCTGTTGGTTCAATTAGTTTCTCCAGTCATCTATTTGGATCCAAATTAGAGGTGTTGAGCATAACAAGTGAAGAATACAAAGAGACAGTTTTGCAGGCTAAAGAGCCTATCATGGCTAGTGATATACTCCAAACTGTGTTGAGTCAACAAACATTTGCAGACCCATTTCCAAGTCCATATGTGACTTATTTACAGGTTTTGTTACATTTGTTACACTATTTGTTGAATTTAACCTAAAATTACAATTCTGACCACCTTTTTGTTTGCTTGTCATCAGACTAGAGGATGCATACTAATTGCGTCAAGTTTAGAAATTCTAACACGTGTGATGAAGGCAATCACTGGCTGATATGATAATGTGACATAAAATGGATAGTTGATCTCCATTCCTGTATTTTATTTTGCTTATATTCTGACATGTTTCCATAGAATAAAATCACGAATCCACTTCTTGCTAGAATTAGCAAAAGGGGAAAGACACTAAAGGAAGATTTAATGTTAGAAAATGAGCTTTTGAATAACAAAAAACAATGTGCAAAACATATTATGCTTGTTAATATAGGAAAGAATGATGTAAGAAAAGTTCGTTTACTTGTCAATTTGGTTTTAGTTCCAATTACAAGATTGTTACTTAAAGCTTAGTAAACATTATACAATACTGCTTCTAAATTAGGCTATTAAAAGAAAATTGTTAAATAGAATTTCTCTTCTTTGGATTCAACCAATGCAAAAAGTAATTAATCATTCCTTAAGACATTGGTATTATGCAGATCTTCAAACTTGGTTCCGTCAAAGTTGAAAAGTTCATGAATATTGAACGATATTTCCTTTTTATGCACATCAATTACACAGTATGTACCTGTTTGTACAATTTAGTAAATTTACGATTACTAGTTATTGTAGCAGTACTTTCTCACTTCTTACTATGATTCTTGCCTTTGCAAATCACTGAAGAAATGCTTCACAATCTAAATAGTGGAGTTGTTTTACACGCTACATTGCCTGTTGGCTCTGTTAATAAAGCACCAAAAGTATTATTTTGATACCTTTCTTCTACTTCCGTTCATGCATTTATTATTCGTCTAATCAAAAATTGGGAACCTTAACACAATCCAAAAGTATCTTTTTGCTACCTTTCAAATTCTACTTTCATTCATGCATTTATTATTGTTCTAATCAAGACATTTGTGAACCTTGACTTGTAGATGTTTGTGTCTATCAGGTTTTAGTCATTCAAGACATTAGCACATCATGAGTGAATAATGGCGCTCCCCTTTACAACATATTTATGGCTGCTTAAGAATAATACATTGAAGCCTATTATTGAACTCGTCTTGCCAACCAAGATAAAATTAGAAGACAAAGTCTATTCTAGAAAAATATAATAATAAATGCATAAATGAAAGTAGAATTTAAAAAGTAGCAATACAATACGTTCAGTTTACATAAAGGTTCACAAATTCTTAATTAGAGGAATATTAAATGTATAAACGAAAGTAGAAGAAAGGTAGCAAACTAATACCTTCAGTGCTCCACTGACAATGCCAACAAATAATGCAACACGCAAAACATTCCAACTATTTAGATTATCAAACATCTCTCCAATAATTTGTAAAGGCAAGAATAATAGTGTAAAGTGAGAAAATATTGTTATAATCACTAATAATCGTGTATTTATAAACTTCACAAATAAGCACATATTGTCGAACTGATGTGCATAACATAAAAATATCATTCAATATTTATGAACTTTTCAACTTTAACAGAACCAAGTTTAAAAAACTACACAATACCAATGTGTTGGGCAATGATTAATTACTTTTTAGATTAGCTTAATCAAAAGAAGAAAAATTCTATTTGACATTTCTCTTTTAATAGCCTAGTTCAAAAACAGCATTGAATAAAGTTTACTAAGTTTTAAGCAACAATCCTATAATTAGAATTAAAACTAAATTGACAAGTAAACAAACCTTTTCTACATCATTCTTTCCTAAATTAACAAACATGATGTGTTGTGCACATCGTTTTTCATCATTTAAAAGTTCTTTTTTCAGCATTAAATCTTCCTTTGGTATCTTCCCCCTTCTAGTAATTCCAACAAGAGGCTAATTCATGATTTTATTATGTGGAAACATATCAAAATACAAGCAAAATAAAACACAAAAATAGAGACCAATTCTCCATTTTCTATCATATTATTACATTAGCTAATAATTACCTTCTTTACACGTGTGAGAATTTCTGAACTTCATGTAACTAATATGCACCCTCTAGCCTAATAACAAGCAAGCAAGAAAGCACTCAAAATTATAATTTTAGGCTAAATTCAACAAATGTAACAAACCTGCAAATAAGCCATATATGGACTTAGATTAACAATCCTTACGACTCTGTAAATCTCAAATGGGTCTACAAATGGTTGACATTCAAAACGCTGACTCAACACAATTTAGAATATATCACCAGTCAGGATATGCTTTTTAGCCTACAAAATTGCCTCCATGTATTCTTCACTAGTCATGCTTAACACCTCCAATTTGGATCCATGAGTGAACAAACTAATTGAACCAACTGATAGCCTTAGTCTGAAATTGAGAATGAACTAACCATTACACATGGAACTCATTAACATCAGGAAAAAAAAAAGTAATGGAAAGTGAGATATAAAATATGCTAGACATCCAGAACGTTAAAATTCACCTGATCATTTAGCACTCCACACATGCTCGTAAATTCCAAAATTCCAAGTGGTGGTATCATTGTTGACTTGCAGATGTCCACATAATGTTTATTGAGCTGCAACTATTTTACAATACATCAGATGCTATTCAGAGTTTCTTCACGACAACTCTTAATAAAAAATTGAAAGGTACATACCAAGTGTAGAATCCTTCTTTCCTCTGCGGAAAGTTTTCACAGCGGAGCAAAGAATTATCTGAGCTAACAAACAATTGAAATATTGTAAAAAACTTAAACACAAGAAGAGGATCCCAAACGGAAAAACCCATCTGAGTTTTGACTTACTATAATTGACAACTATGTTTTCAGGAATTAGATAAACTTGTTGATGCTGAGGAAGGGATTGTATGGTATCCACTATAGGTGTCCTGTATGCCTTGACAATGCAGCAGCCATATGATCAATTCTCACCTGCAGAGGAGTTTTAGAGAAAAATGCTGATTAACAAATACTGAGAGCTGGAAAAAGTAACAAGGGTTAAGATAAAGGAAGAAGACAAAGCATAAATGAATTAAACACAATACGACATGTACTCAATATTTTTAACATTGGTATTCTTCTAACCAATCAAGTTCTAAATTTCAAATTCCATACATGTTTTTGCAAAAAAAAAAATGGTTATAATTCTATGGAGAAACCTCAGAAATTAAAGTGCAGAGTAATATACTCAGTTGTGTTCAATCTTGTCCTAGCTTGTAACACCATATGCTGATTTCCATATCTTACACGAAAACAAGTTGAACTTAAAGGAAGGAATAGCATTGCTCCCAATTAAATGAACTATAATCTCACAAGATAGAGATAACAGTGAATTTTTCGAACTCATTTACAAGTTTTAAGAGAACTAGTTAATTCTTTTGGCATAGGACTCATTTCAGCAAGGCAAAACAAACAAAAATTTTACATACCATCTGATAAGCTCTTTGTATCCTTTCCAAACGTAAAGCAGAGTATTCTCCATTTATAGGAATACGATCCTTATAAAGACCTTTAATTTCCACAGAATCCTAGAATTAAGGGGGAAAAGGTTGGGAAGATAGTACACCTACAATAATATTTTCCTGTTCTTCGTGTGATTCGAAAGCTGGGGTTGTCTGTTTCTTAGGTGACCCTTCTATCATTGAAGCCGAATTTCTGCTGGTTATAGAATCTCTCCTCTCTCCTAGGATCTCAATTGCGCTCCTGAATCAAAATCAAATTTTGATTACAAAGCCCCTTGCCAGAGCTCTAACTGAAAAAAGTTCAATGAACTGTTCAATTAGACACTGACCTACAAACACAAAGAGCTTTCCGCATGTCTCCAAATGCAGCTGCAACTCTCTATTATGTGTAGAGCTCAGTATAATATAACATGTAGCTGGAGAAAGAAATTGATCAAGGAGAAAAAAGTCACCGACTTACTCTGGCACATAGTTCCAACGCTTGTGGTTGAAAAACTGTGTAAGGTGGCCCCTGGTGGAAAAGAAAGGCAGTCAACAAATAGTACCAAAGACATAATATTGTGTGATAGAGGCAATATTTCAATAAGTAGAAACTTTCACGCAATTGTGTCCTCGTCTACCATGATTCAAAGTCTTTATAATCAGTGAAAAATAGAAAGCAAATCCAGAATAAATCTTAAATTATGCATGTTTTAGGTCATTCCGAATCAACATTTCCTTAAAAAGTGTAAACCAAAACAATAGTAACTATACTTGTTTATAAGCAGGATACCTTGATATGTCTTCAAAATCAGTGAAAAATAGAAAGCAAATCGAGAATAAATCTTAAATTGTGCATGTTTTAGGTCATTTCGAAGCAACAATTCCTTAAAAGTGTAAACCAATACAAGAGTAACTATACTTGTTTATAAACAGGATAACTTGATATGTCAAACTGTATTCCATCAAGTAGAACATCTTTGTAAAGGAAAAGGGAGCTCTATTGGCTGAGGAATTGGTAATATTATATCAATGGAATATAAAATTCTCGTAGAGTTGACTTAAGAAAAAGAATTACCATGAGCCTCTCCTGGAGATTGTCAAAATTTGATCCGCAGAATAGGCCCTAAATGTCATAACGATTGGGCTGCCTATCACAAATAAAATTTATTAGAATAGTTAATTTGGTGACAAACCAATCTCTAGTATGCAAGGTGGTGTAGAAAGATAATCTAACTGTGAAGAATATTTATAGTGTTCAATTTCAAGATATTATCTAGTTGGTTAAAGAAAGGAAGCAAAATTTGTAAAGCTAACAAGCCAATTGCAGCAATGTATACTCCCCAAGTGATGTACTCACAATTCAATGACTGGAGTTTGGGAAGAAATCTATCAGCTAGGTCTATGGCGTTTGCTATGCCTGC
>JAOTAY010021869.1:0-10019 GCA_025629805.1 Erythroxylum baracoense | reverse complement strand
AATGAGAAGAGTCTCATTTATTGGCTTCTTTATGATTGATTAAGGAAGGATGTGATGCATTGGATGCACTTCACTTCCTTCTTTAAGGATTAACCAAAATTGAGAGAAAGAATACAAAAGGTTGTTGAGTTGTTATCTCTCTCTCTCTTCTATCTTGCATGGGATAGCTGAAATTTGCATAAGAGGTGTCTCATCTTTAGCTTCTTTTTCTAAGGAAAAATCTCTTCAAGTTTTCTTCTCCCTTCCCACCAAAGGATCTTGTTAACTAAGTTATCTAAGGAGAATAAGTCATAGATCAGATTGATCGAGGATACAACAATGAGAAGAGAATACATCACCTAGGAAAGGATACATTGCCGAGGATAGGATAGTACAGCGAGGAGTTAAAGCTGTAGTAAAGGAATCTGTATAATTCTAATATCTTATTCTTATGTTAAATTTTTTCCTTATATCGTATCATGAATGGCTTGGCATGTTGATTTAGATATATTGCTTTCGCTGAAATTTGATTTCTAAAAAAAAGTTTTAAAATCTACCGTTTTATCCAAATTTTGCATGCTTAAGTTTTCGATCCAACAAATTCTTGGTCAGCTGATTGTAGTAAGTCAAAAGACCATTTTAGGTGTGGGTTTGGTTTTTCAAGATTTTCTATATTTTCTTGAAAGGTATAACTGGCTGCATCATAAACCATTTGGATGAAAGGATTTTTAGTTGCATCCACATTATTTGTTCTAAATCTAGTCCCCTTCAAACTCATCCACATTGATAGATGATTTTACTTCATTACCCCTTAAGATGCTAAAAATCAATGGTTCCCCATGTAAAGTCCACTCAAAATGATTTGGAACAAACCCTTTTATTAACAAATGGAGATTCAATTCATCAATAAGAAGAAAATGAATATGTTCGCACATTTTACATGAACATTCGATCTTTGAGCCATCCATATATGTAGGTTAAGAATATACATAGTGAATAAAAGCTTCAACTCCCTCAACAAACTCAGGATTAATGAAGCCATCAGGTGTTAATCGTCTACACACCTAAGATCTATCAACCTAACTCATTTCTGCAAAACTGTTATTTAAAAAAGCAAGAATTAATCGCATCGAAGTTTAAGTAATCATGTTTGAATTAATCACCTACAAGTTGATTTTCAAAGTTTGATTTTAAATAAGCACTATGGTACATCGCATTATTTACAGCTGTGAATTAAGAAAGCAAGTTCTTGCCATAACTCCTAGGCTCATGGAATTTTTCACCGATAAGCCTTATGGGAGCTACATCATGGGTTTCCAACCTATATACCATCTTAGGGGTTTATTATGCCTTAAATCATTGTGAATTTTCTGTAACTATACAAATTATCACTTCTTTAATTTTTTGATACAAGTTCGTAAACTAAGGTACATGGCATTGTTACACCATAAGAATCGAGAAAGCAAGTTCTAGCTGTGACTTATAGGATTGTGGAGTTTTTAACCGAAAAGCCTCATGGGAGTTGCATCGCGGGTTTCCAGCTTATATACTATCCTAGGGGATTATCATGGCTTAAATCATTGTGAAATTTCCATAACTATACAAGTTACTACTTTAATTCTTTTATTCACATTCGTAAAGTTTAAATTAAAAGAAGCACTAAGGTACGTGGCATTGTTACACCATATGAATTGAGAAAGCAAGTTCTCGTTGTGACTCCTAGGCTCATGAAAAGTTTCACCAATAAGTCTTATGGGAGTTACATCACGAGTTTCCAACCTATATACCATCCTATTTGTTATTATGCCTTAAATAATTGCGAATTTTTCGTAACTATGCAAGTTACAACTTTAATTTTTTGATTCAAGTTCGTACACTAAGTGGGAATTAAAAGAAAATAAAGTACGTGGCATTGTTACACCATATGACTCGAGAAATCATGTTCTCGTTGTGACTCATAGGCTTGTGGAATTTTTCACCGATAAGCCTCATAAAGCTGCATCACGAGTTTCCAGCCTACATACCGTCCTAGGGGTTTATTATGCCTCAAATCATCATGAATTTTCAGTGACTATACAAGTTACTACTTCTTGATTCAAGTTTATACACTAAGTTCGAATTAAAATAAACACTAAAGTACGTGGCATTGTTACACTATATAAATCAAGAAAGCAAGTTCTCACTGTGACTCCTAAGTTAGTGGAATTTTTCACTGGTAAGCCTTATAGGAGCTATATCATAGGTTTCCAGCCTATATATCGTCCTAGGGGTTTATTATGTATTGGATCATTCATAAGATCTCAAACTCATTCCACATACAGTAAATACTTATGTAATTTATACATCGACTCATCAATGATTCAAACAAAACCCAAACATAAATAGTTAAACTATTAAAGAAGAACATAAAAACTCATTAATGATTATAAGAATATTCTAAACAACATCACAAAATTAAGACCTTTGCATTCACACAAAAGCTCGTACTATTGAAGAAACAAATATGGTAGACATTAGTTCGATGACTTACCTGGATAGACAGACAACCACAAACTACAATGAAGAAGGATGAGCGACACTTTTCAACATAAAATAGGGCCTGTGAAAAAGAAAATTTTGTATTTAATATAATACACTTGTTCAATAGTTTTGTATTTATATCTATTGCATACAACGCCAAATTTCACTATAAGCATTAAAACTTGAAACTCTTACAATCAATTGTCGGTATAATGTCAGCAAAAGCATGTGATATATACCAACACAAACAGAACACTCCCAACACTTTAACATAATCATAACAAAACTTTCATGCATTCATATATTTTTTATATTATAGAGACAAACATCATTGATTTATAAAAAAAGGATGATTTAAAGTATTTAAAGGAAACATGTATTCACTAATTGAACATCTCTAGAAACCAAATAATTGTGACTTAATATCATAAATTATGTAACCTTTAATACTATATGGGATAACTAATAAAACAACCTTTAATGGCTCTTGGTATAAATTTATATTTGCTGTGGAAATGAGTAGAAGTAAGCATAAGTAACCTAACACTTTAAAGTTAAAAAAGGTCAAAGGTTTTCTATTCAAAATTTTACAGGGGAATTTATGTTGCAAGGTAAATGGTAGGATTTTATCAATAAGAAATATTGCATGATTGACACAATCACCCTTAAACTTTAAGAGCAATCATGATTAAAGTCTTAAAGTTATTACGTTATTACTTCCTTTCAAATATTATTTTTAATTGGGTATAAGTACAACTCATTTAGTGTACTATGCCATGATTTTTAAAAAATTTTGGTTATGAGATTGTTTTTTCTTTAGTCTATTCAAATGGTTTTGATTTGTATTTGGAATTAAGTAAGAATAAAATGATAAAAAGACAAGATCAATGTTGTTAACTTTTGATTTTTTTTAATCAAATGTACCCCAAATAATTCTACTAAATTCATCTACCAATATAAGAAAGTAATTGGTGACCAAAAAAAATTGGTGTTGACATAAGCCCCCAAATGTCCATTTGAACTAATTCAAAGCAATAAGAACTATCAATTATACTAAAAGAGAGATGTGATACTGGTTTCTTATCCATATGGAAAACATCAAGAATAAAGTTGGGATTAAAAGCAACAAAAACATCAGCAAATTATATTAGTTTGAATATAGGAACTGAGGAAATTCCATTCTATAATTTCATAAATTCAACTTAATAATATTATTTCATTAAATCAAAGAAAGCAAGAGATGTTTTAGATTCAGTTTTGATGGTTGAGTAAGGGGTGATGATGAAGTTAGATTGGTAGGATGTGTATTTAAGTGATATAAGCCTTACATTATTTTATCTAAACCTATTATATTCCAAGTTTTTGGGTTCTATTTGATGCGAATGTTTGATTATAATTATAAAAAGTAATGAGATCATGTTATCAATTTACTAGCAGATAGCAAATTTAAATAAAAAGATGGTAATAATAGAACTTACATATAGGTGATGGTTGCATTGTTGCGTGAGTTTCTTAGACCTTAACATTAGAAAGCATATGGACAAACATATTTTCAATAGGTTGTGCAAAAATAATAGTCATAATATATGAAATATAATCATATTCGAAATCTAATGACCCCTTGTTTGAGAAGACAACTGGAAGCAAACCCAATTGTGACAAGTGGTTAACTTTTATTTTCTTTAGCTCTTTATTTTTTTCTAGCACTTTAACTGTCTTAACGTATCTCTCATATGAAATGTAGACAATTAAAACATAGCATAAATTCATCTTAAATGAGGGACACATTGTTTGACACAAATTTAGACATTTCATTGAACATTTTTTCGGTGACCTAAATTCATCTCTAACTAACAACAAAACCACTATATTTTTCCATTATTCACCAACTTAAACACGTTCAAACACATTATCCACCATCCACAGTGCAAATATCACACAATACTGAAACTGAAATTCATATATAAGCATTTAAATGAATACTTGAACTAATCATAACGACTTGTCAAATCTTTATGTTTAATTTAAACAATGCTCATATATAAAAACTTAGACTATTAAACCACAACCTAAAAGCTCATCATTCATTATTAAAGGTAAAATTGTAAAGAACAACACAAAATCGATCACATTGTAGACATTACTTGGTTGAATGACTTACTTTGACAAACAAACAATGACAACCTGCAAAGAAGACGAATCAATCACAATCTCAATGTTTTTAACACAAAACACGACTTGCAAGAAAGACAATTCATATATTCATGTTTCTTTCATATTCTACATAGCAACAATATAAAATTAAAGAAAAAAGGTAATAATTCAAATATAAAGACATAAAAAGGCATGCAATATGAGTAGCATGATAAATAAGAACAATAAGAGTAGGAAGAGGGACCCTATTCAATATATGTTAAATTTAGTCCTCAAAGTTAGATTTTAGAAGGATAGAAATCAATGTCAAATTATAATAATTAGAAACACAGTAGGGAATGGAGAAGAGAAGGAGAGATAGATTCAACTATGCCCATATGATGCTAATATAGATAATCCAATACAAAGGTTTATTTATAATGAAGTGCAAACTTCTGGGCAACCTTTAAAGAGCTAGAGGGGACTAACGAATAATAGCAATGCTAATTTTGGAATATTTACAAACTTCCATGAAAATGAATAAAAGAATAAGTAAATTATTTAGTTGTGCAATCAAAAAATTACAAACACCAAAGAAAAGGAAGAGATTAATAAGAGTATTAAATAATTTCGATATTGGATAATCTAAAATATTAAAAAAGAGGATGAGAACAATAAGAGTTATCAATAGGGATTCATGTTAAGCAACAGATGATGGAATGAAATTACTGGTTTACAAAAGCTTGTCACGTGACATTACCTTTTTACTAATATTGTACCATATCCTCTTTCCTATTAACTTAGAATAGATATCTTAAGCAATTAAGGTAAAAATACATATTGTTGCTTACAATCCTTATAACCAATTGCCAATTATAGAAATAAAATCTCATTGGATTTTTTATCATATAATTATAACTAATGGATGTTTCCATTCCTAACACATCCCCATTCTAATACCTTCAGGACTAAATTTGAAGGTTATATGAATGTTTTCCATATGTAAGTTTATTATTGATTCAAATGACCGTGTGGTTGTGTGATAAAAAAAGATAATGTTTCATTATATTAATGCAAATTAAAGTATTGTATTGTTCTTTTGAAATGAAATCATAACACAAACTATATGAAATCAGACATGATAATGAACACACATTATTATAGTGGTTTAGCCATGCAATCCTTAACCTATGCGCAATCCCTAAGCTTCAATCAGGAACATAATATCCTTTTCCTTTAATGGGTGAAGAGGATTCCTACATAGAACATATTTTCGAGTACAAAGGAATTATTATAATTGTTTTACTTTTTCACATATTAAAAGTAACCCTTTATAAATCTTGTTTAAGGTTAAGATGAACCATTGTAAATTATACGAGGAATTGTCCTAATTGTAGTAATTATACAAATTAAAAAAGTAATTTTCATAATAACACCAATAAAAAAAGTTTTAATATATGTTATGTAATGAGTAAATCCACTCTCTTACCTCTCAAAACTCTTAACAACTCTCTGTTATGCCTAAGATCACTCCCATAATTCATATGTAATCTATTTATACTTAAAATAGATCATGGAAGATTTATTACAGATTGTTAGCCGACTAGTCAAGAAATACCTAGTTCCAATTTGATTATGAGAAAATGTTTTCCTTTCCTTGAAAATCGTGGCACTATCCCAAAGATTGTTATGAATTCATCTGGTGAACAAATAAAACATCATTGGATAGATATGTCATGAAAAGAGATAAACCAAGAAAAGGAAAATACTTAGGCATTATGAAGATGAATAATAGAATCATCAGTTTACATGGAAATGGAACCTATATTCAAACAAATCACCAGGTTTAATATGGTAAGTTAAACAAGTCTTGATAAGTGATTTTACATTTTTTATTATATTATATAAGTAATTTTGACTCCAAGAAATTAAAAAAATTATATTTATTGCAGTGCCAAATCTAATTTCGTCTGAAATTCTTAAAAAGGCAAAAATGCCAGTGAGAAAGTAAGACATTAGATTTATAATTATTCTTGCAGTGGGAGAATGGAAAAAGGCTTAGATGTGTAACAGTGAGAGATTTTAAGGCCCCAAATGGTACCGTAGTTGAAATGTTACATATCCATGAAAGTATATGTACTAAAAATTGTGATATGATTGTAAATTGCATATGTCTTGAACTTTAGTTAATGGATCATACTTAGTGAGTTAGGATTAATTAGTACCATTAGAGAATTGAGGTATTAAAATGTACATTTGGACTAGGAAAAATTGTCAAGTGGCAAGATAAGTTGGTGCATGAAAATTAGTATGACTAAGCCTATACTTTGAATGACATTTTGCACCATTGGTTGATTGACAAATGGACCAATTTTGGGGTGACATGTGGATTGATTTGTATATGACTAATGGCAACATCTTAAGGTGACAAATGGCTTAATATATGTGTGACATTTTATAGCTTAAAGGGAGGACAAATGTGACACATGCATTGTTGACATGTGCTCCTCCAAGATTAGGACACCTAGCAACTTATGTGTAAACTTGCTAGAAGTTTCTGTAGCCTCCATTGAGGCATCTCAACTGAAACCAACACCCTCTCTTAACTCTAAATTTTTGCTTCAATTTCACTTAGAATTCTTGCAAGATATTGCATTAAGAAAGCTACCATAGGCTATCTTCTATGTTGTCATCTTCTTGTTCATCTTGATCTTGGAATTGTGTTTGCTTGCTTGAAAGGCTAGATTGACTTGTTCAATGAAGTAGGAATTTGAGTTAAAAACATAAGGAATTCTAAACTTGATAGCATGTATTAATATAGGTTTCATGATAATTAAATTGGCATGAATATGTGTTAAGATGATGAGAATTGAATGCTGGTAAAATGATCCTTGTATGATAATTTCTGGTTTGGTTTTGATGTGTGGAAGATATTGATTTGTAAATTACTTAATGAATTACTTTTGAATTGGTTCTTAACTTAAAATTGATGTGTAATTGAGGCATGAATAAGGTGGAATTAAAGTGGAATTGAATAACTATGGTGAAGCGGCGTTGAAGGTGTAAGACATGAGTTAAATGCAGTGGTTTCACTAAACAGACTTTAGTATTTTAGCCATAACTTGAAATGTAGATATCCAAATTAGGTGATTTTAATTGTAGATTAAACTGTATACATATGTCTACAATTTTTATGAAGGAGAGTTTTGGATTGTGTCACCATTTGAGAATAGTTCGTAGTATTTTGAGTATAAATCTGGGAATAATGAACCAAATTGTATTAACTTTAGTTCATTAGAACATTAAGACATAAAGGAACATTTGTTTAGAATAACATACGGCCCAGAAACCTCATTTTCTATTTCAAAATGGCCATACAAATCTGACCTGAAACTTGTCCTAAGAAAATCTGGAAAAAAATGCTAAACTTGGTTTTATGTAATTGTTGACATATATAAGGTTAGGACTTTTAACAATGGTTTAATTAAATTTAATTGAGATTAAAAATGAACCTAGATGATGTTAGATTAATGGAGTAAAAGATAATTGAGTTATGGTTTATTAATGGAGGTAATTACTTAAAGAATGTGAGGTTAATTAATAATGTGTCTAATGTTGAAAAGAATGACGTGTTTAAAGATGGATGTGTTGTTATGAATACCAATATGTTTCAAAAGGTTTATGTTATTTTAATTGAATATGATTGTTTACAAATTGGAACTTTGTTTTATGATATGCAATGTGTAAATACTTAATACCTTTAATGGTACATTATTGCAAATGTTTATGCTTATAAGGCATGATTAGTTGGATGTGCATATATATATGTTCAATTTGAGGAAAGTGGAATAAAGACAAAACATCTTTTGCTTGTGATTATGAAATCAGAAATGGATTCTTTTATAACTGTCAATTCCTAGTCATGGGTAAATAGGCATGCCTAGAAGGGTCTGCAGTTGCTCTTGTGACACTAAGGTGTTGACACTTTGTTGTCTCCTGATGTAGACACTTCTGTGTTTGAGACTTAAGCCTCACCTGATATTGACATCCAGAGATAAGTCTCCCCTGTTTTGTGATACTAATAGGTATCTCCTGTTCTGGTCCTGTTACCCACTTTTGTAAAAAGGATTGGAAAGCTAACCTTTTTTTATTTCTAATATGTTCAATTATGATATAAGTTAAATTCAGATATGATATAACTAGATGTTGCTCTGATATAAACAAGATTTAATCAAATACTTTAAGGTTCTATATTGTGATTATGATATTATGTTCGGATATGTGTAAGTTTGAAGCAAGTATATTCTATATTCAGTTCTGATGCAAATGATATTGAAATGTTCAGTAATTTGAACAATTAAAGGTTGTTTGATATTTAATATGATCCATTGCACGTGATTGCTAGACGATTGTTAGAAATAATCACCATATTATATGTGTTTAGTTATTCCCCACTAAGCTATATGCTCAGCACGGTGGTTTTGCCTCCATGTAGGTTTTGATAAGTAGACTTAAGACTACGACAAAGACAACTGCAGTGATCACTTCCACACTACTCTCTACCCAAACTAGTCACTCCCTCTCAACTTCTAGAATTTTTTTTGGTTTTGGATCATCTTCACTTAGATCCTTCTAAATTACTACATCAAGAAGTAGGAACTCTTATTTTCGGTGCAATTGTCTTATTAGTGCTTAAATTTACACATTGATCTTAGGTGCATGTAGGTGGCTTAGAAGTGCTGGAAAAATAATTCTCGTTTTATAAATGCAATCTTGTTTCGGTTTTTGCTGGATTAGATAATTCTTTGAAGCAAGAATTTACAGTTAAATAGGTAAAGGAATTCTAAACTAAATAGCATGTATTGATACAAGTGTTACATGAATGGAGTTGGCATGAAATATGTGTTAAGATGATGAGAAATGTATGCTGGAAAATTGATCATTGTATGATAATTTCTGATGTGTGGAAGATATTGATTTGTAAGTTCTTAACTGCATGATTTTTAAATTGGTTCTGTACATGATACTGAAGTGGAATTGAGGCATAAGGTGGAATTGAAGTGGAATTGATGAACTATTGTGTAGGGGTGTTGAAGGTGTAAGATGTGAGTTAATTGTAGTGGTTCCACCAAACAGACATCAGTATTTTAGCCATAACTTGAGCTATATATCCAAATAGGGTTATTTTCATTGTATATTACACTACATACATATGTCTACAATTTTCATGAAGGAATACAATTTCAGTTTTCTCTCTAAGTTTCTAAGTTGGTTTAAAGTTGAGTTTTGGTGACTGTCACTGTTTGAGAATAGTCTGTAGTATTTTGGGTATAACTCTAGGAATAATGAACCAAATTGTATTAACTTTAGTTCGAACTAAAGTTAAT
>JAOTAY010021868.1:0-10019 GCA_025629805.1 Erythroxylum baracoense | reverse complement strand
AAAAATTATTCTAAGGCAAAAATTCAAATCTCATGCTTATTCCATAAACTATTATGCTTAATTTAACGAAAAATTCCAGGGGCCAACACTACTATAGTCTTTGCATTGAAAATATGGAGACATTACTTATATGGAGTCACCACCAAGGTATTTACAGACCACATGAGTCTTAAATATTTAATGAGCCAAAAAAAGTTAAATTTTAGATAGAGAAGATAGTTAGAATTATTAAAGGATTATGACTTGATGAAAGACTACCACCCGGGGAAAGCTAATGTAGTAGCAGATGCACTGAGTAGGAAATCCACTATGATGCATGTGAAGACGATATATCTTCCTTTGCTAAAGTAATTAGCCAAACTTAAGGTGAAGTTGAGGCAAGTCGAATCTGGTGGTATATTGACTAATTTTAGATTAAGGCCAGTATTGAATGAAAAGATTAAGGAATTACAGGAATAAGACGAATATGTAAGCAAGCTCAAAGAAGATATTAAAAATGGTAAGCCTTCGAAAATAGAAGTAAAAGAAGATGGATTGATAGTGGTAGGCAACAGATTGTGTATTCCGGATATGCAAGTGTTAAAGGATGAAATTCTTGATAAGGCACACAATACTCCATATGCAATGCATCCGGGGAGCACCAGAATATATAGAGATTTAAATGAACACTTCTGGTGGAGAGGAATGAAGAAAGATATTGCAAAGTATGCTAGAAAATGCTGGGTATGTCAACAAGTTAAAGCAGAACATCAAGCCCCCACTGGTAAGCTTAAGCCCTTGCCTATTCCTGAATAGAAGTGGGAAAAGATTACAATGGATTTGTCAATGGGATTACCGAGAACCAACAAGAAGCATAATGCAGTATGGGTGATTGTCGATAGGCTAACCATTTCTTGCCAATTACACAGACATATTCTTTAAATGCCTTTGCCAAGAAATACATAGATGAAATAATCAGACTTCATGGGATTCTGAGTTCTATAGTCTCAGATAGAGACCCTAGATTCATATCCAGATTTTGGAAAAGTTTGTAAGAGCCTTTAAGAACAAAGTTGCATTTTAGCACAACTTTCCATCCGCAAACTGATGGCCAATCAGAGAGAACAATAAGGACATTGGAGGCAATGTTAAGAGCTAATGTTATGGACTTCAAAGGCTTATGGGATGAACATTTACCTTTGATTGAGTTTGCTCATAATAATTCCTACTACTCAGGAATTCAAATGGCACCTTATAAAGTTCTGTATGGTAGGAAGTGCAGAAGTCCTATTTGATGGGATGAGGAAGGTAAAGAAGACTTTTAGCGCCTAAGTTGGTGCAAGCTACAGTCGACAAGATTAAATTAGTGAAACAGAGACTCAAGGTGGCTCAAAATAGGATGTAGAGTTATACAAACACACACAGGAAGGAGATGGAATATGAAGTTGGGGACAAAGTATTTCTTAGAGCCTCACCATGGAAAGGAGTCTTAAGATTTGGTAAAAAGGGTAAACTCAGTCCAAGATACATAGGCCCTTATGAGATTATTAAGAAGATTGGGCCTCTAGCCTACAAGTTAACCATGCTACCAGAATTATCCAGGATTCATAATGTCTTCCATATATCGATGTTGAGAAGATATAGGTCGAATCTGTCACACATAGTCCAACCTTCAAAGGTTCAATTAAAGGAGGATTTGATTTATTAAGAACAACCAGTAGCGATTTTAGATTCAAAGGAAAAGGACTTGAGAAACAAGAATGTGAAATTGGTTAAAGTTTTATGGAAGAACCATTCAAGAGAGGAAGCAACATGGGAATCTTTGGAAGCTATAAAGGAAAAGTATCCACACCTGTTCGTAGACTCAAGTAAGAATTTCGAGCATGAAATTCTTTAAGGGGGAGAAATGTTGGACCCCGAATTTTTCTTAGAATTTATTTTATTAAATTAGCAAGCATGAATATATGTTAGAATTTATGAATTAGCACTTTTTAGAGTTTAATTAGATATATTATGAATCTCGTACGATTACATGAATTAAAAGAAAAAGTTAAAATTAAGTTAAGGAGTTATAAGGCATTAGATTATTAAAAAAGGGTAAGCTTAGAAAGACAAAAGTTGATCTTAAACTAAAAAGAAAAGAAGAGAAGAGAGTCGTGTATAGTAAGTAAGAAAAGAGAGAAAGTTGTAGAAGAAACTAGAAGAAGAGAAGGAGAAAACCGAAGCATAAAAAGAGAAGAAAAAGGAAAGAAAAAAGCAAGGAGAAAGAAAAGGAAGAAGAATATTCAGCTGATTTTTTTTAGGTAACCCTTATTTATTCTTCTTGTTTTGATAGAAGAAGAAAGTAGAGAAAATATGTTTTATGCTGTAAATGAAGAGAGAAAGAAGAGAACCAAAATTCTTTTTCTTAGATTTTTATGAACCTTAACTAGATCTTTGTTCTTCTAGTTAGATAAACCAAGAGTAGATTAAGTCAAAGCTCATTTTTGGATATTTAAAGCTTATGGAAATTCTATTTATATATGTTGATTGAATGAAAATATGTTGTTTGAAGGGAATCAAGAACTCGAAATCAAGATCAAGAGGAAGTATAAACTTGATCTTAGAATTGTAAGTAAATAGGTGGGTATACGTTTATAGTCATTATGTTGATGAGCTGAATTATTTGCTTGTATGTGTATCTAAATGCTTGCTT
This sequence comes from Erythroxylum baracoense, assembly GCA_025629805.1. Taxonomy (NCBI): domain Eukaryota; kingdom Viridiplantae; phylum Streptophyta; class Magnoliopsida; order Malpighiales; family Erythroxylaceae; genus Erythroxylum; species Erythroxylum baracoense. The sequence goes on along the minus strand of JAOTAY010021868.1, from coordinate 7,345 downwards.
TTATTCATTTTGAATGTGGGAAAAATAATCTATGATTGAAATCATGTTCGCTTTGCAAGTATTCTACTGCTTTGATGTTAATAAAAAATAGAAAATTTAAGAAGCATGAAAATATGATTATGATATGAAATGTGTAAACATTATAAATTTGCTTATGTGGGCAAGGGAGATACCATTTCGTTTGTCATGTGCACATTGACATATAACCTTCTCTCGGCTGCCAACTTGTGGCATATGAACTCCGAAAAATGGAATCATTTAGTTCATGATGTAAACTTTAGTTTCGCCATTTCGTTCTGTGGGATTCTCTTAAGCCATTATATGTGTCCATTTTTTTTTGAATTGCTAAACACAACATATGATTGTTTGCTATGTTTTGATGATTGAAAATTTTTATTTGATTCAATTCGTGTAAGATTATGATTATTTGTGAGTTTGAACCGTGGATAATGTATATTTAAATATGATATAAATTTATGTCTATGTTCGTTTGTGTATGTGTGGTTCGTCACTAATGGCTATAACTTTATTAACCACTAAGCTTCGTAACTTACCCTACTATTTTCCACTCTTCAAGTGAAGAATTAGCAGATCATTAAATCTTGCAAAAACTTCGACAAATCTCCAAGAAATATTTCATTTGTAACAAAGTTGGTTTGGATCCTTTTGGTACTCTAGAAGCATATCAAGCATGAAAATTTATGATTGTATTTTTGTATTATACTATTGATATGGTTTTTGATATGTAATATGAAGTTATGTACAATCCCTGCTTTTGTTAAAGAAATGACAATGAGAACTGAAGAAATCCTCTTTGTATATGTTCAGAATTTCTTCTCTGTTAAGTTGTCAATGTGTTAGGAATAAAATTGTTGGATGTTTGAAGGCCTTGGATAAATGTTTCTGAAGAAATTAGTTATGTTGGGAGTTTTGTATTCATGGTTTACGTTTTAGATTCGGGTCTTTTGTTTTTGTGAGAATGTATATTGACAGATGAGAGAAAATAAGAGAATAAGGGGATAAAATTGTATTTTGAAACTTTAAGTAATAAACTAGATTGTTCTAAGCAGAATTTGATAAAATAGTCTGCATAAAAGTTGTAGATCTTTCTCTTATCTTTCTAACGACATAAAGTTTGTAATTTTTGGACTTCTAGATTTAAAGTTATGATGTTTTGAAGTTAGTGTGTATAGTAGGAAAGTCACGAGGAACCCCTTAATATTGCTACTATTTACCAAAAGTCGAGATCGTGCACAAGTATGATCGTGACGCCCTTCACGGTCGTGATTTTTTAAAAGTCATGGCTATTGAAATTTTTGAAATTTTTTGTATATTTATTTATTTGTTTGTTTAATTGTTTTTACTCCCACTAAGAAATTTAATTCTTTTTATCTTGATGTTAATTTTAAAAATATATATTCTTATTTAAAAATCTCCTAATTTTAGCGCCTTGTCACCATAAAACAGGAACCGAGACTCGGGGCTAACAAATCAACTGAGCATATTGGTCCTAGGCTTAAGACAAAGAAATCAAGAATCAGTTTGTGGCTTTCATCGCTTAAAGAAATTAAAATTGTACCATTCTCATGAATTTAGATCTTTGAAAAATTTATGAAAGAAACATTGCCTTCCTCCTTTTCATTAAGCCCTACAAATTTACCTTTATCTTCGTATATGTATTTTGTTTTGAAATTTACAAGGAAATTACATTAACAAAGCATAAACTTATACACAATCCTCTTCGAGGATCCCACAAGCAGTAAAAACTACACTACCTAAAATGTTCAACAATTAAAAATCAAAAATCAGATTAACCATAGCTATCTAAGTTCTTGGCCAATGTTGTCTAGCTTCCCTTTGGCTATCATAGTCTCTCTAATCAAATTGTCAATTGTTTTGGCAAGTTCATACTTGTGTTGTTCCTCATTTTTTAAGATTCTCCTATTTCTTTCCCTCTAGATATAATAGATCACCACTAGAAAGAAGTCTAGATGATTAATCCATCCCTCTGACCTGAGTTGGAATACCGAATGATAGAGTTCAATGAATCATTCCAATCAAAAGAGAACCTTGGAAGTCGAATCATGTTCAAAATTCTGCTCCACACATATTTGTTATATCTACATTCAAAGAATAGATGATTTCTACTCTCATTTACTTATTTAAGTAAGATACATAGCGGATCGCAACTCCTAAACCATTGGTCTTTAGTTCTTAATCTATTATTTATAACTAACTACAAGAAGATGGTCCATTTGAGACTCAAAACCTACTTCCATATAGTTTCTGCCCACGGGACTAACTCCATTGGTACCACCAGTAGATTATGAGCTGATTTATTATTGAACATCCCGCTAGCATGTAAAGTCCATATCAACTTATCCTTCCTTGGTACATTAGGCCGCTCAGGTAAGTAGTTCTCCAGCATTTGAAAATGCTTAATATTACAGATCTTATCCCTCTCCAAGATGAACCATGCAACTTTAGCGTCCTTAGGAATCCTACTCCTTAACACTTGTAAGTTATTACGCAACCGAAAAGGACTGAACTCAGTCTAATTATCATACCACAAACATATGTCTTCACCATCCCCTACCTTATACTTCATACAAGGATAAATCTACTCTCTAAGGTTCAACATGATCTTAAATATCCATGAATATTCACGGTTCTGTTGGAGCTGCCAAAAATTTTGAGTTTTAAGATGATAAGTCTGAACCCATTTCACCCACAAAGCTTCCTTATCAACAAATAATCTACAAATCCTCTTCAGTAGCAAAACCCATTTTGAGTAATCGAAATAACCCCTAATCCCCCTATTTCTTTGGAAGAATAATTTCACTCCACTTCACTTTAGCCCCTTTGCTATTTTCTATTTTACCAGACCATAGGAACGACTTTATTAACCTCTCAATTTCTTTGATTACTCTTTTTGGGATTACCATATGAGCTGCCCAGTGAACATGCATACTATTCAAAATAGAAGTAATAAGAGTAACTCTAGCAGCAGCTAATGACAAGAATTTGTTCTACCAAGCAAGTATTCTAGATTTCAGTTTTTCTAACAAAGGCATAAAACCTGAATACTTAGGGTTACCTGAAGTAATAGGAACCCCAAATAGTGAAAAGGAGTTTCCTGTAGTGCAAACCCCACCATGTTTCTTATCCATTCAGGATTCCTAAAATTAGAGGATACATACATGCCACTCTTCTGCTCATTTATCTTCATCCATGACCAACCAAAAAATGTGTATACTATGTTCATCATCATCATAATAACTTGAGGTTCAGCCTTACAAAACATAATAACATCATCAGCGTAGAGCAATTGTGACATTTTTAGATCCCTATATTTAAAATGGCACTGAAACGAACCATTGTTATCCACAAGTTTAGAAATAAGTCTTGAAAATCCCTCCATAGCTAGAGTGAATAAGTAAGGGGAAAGTGGATCCCCTTGCATAATCCCTCTAGTATTAAAAAACGGTCTCATAGGAATCTCATTCACTAGCACACTCATCAATGTAGTTTGTATACATTATTGAACCCAATGACAAAATCTGTCAGGTAGCCAATGGCTTCTAAACAAGCTATCAAATATTCCCAAATAATGGTATCATAAGCTTTAAATAAGTCAATGCACAAATCTTAATATGTTTCCCAGTAGGATACTCCCCTAAAAACTCTTGAAGAATCAGTATATTGTCACCTATGCTTCTTAATGGCAGAAAAGCACCTTGTGCCACATTGACCACCTCTGACAACACTACTTTCAATATATCCGTCAGTAATGTAGTGATAATTTTATAGACAGTCAAACAATAAGAAATTAGACGATAATCTGTAATCATCATGGGCCTGTCCATCTTATGATACATAATTGCTTGCTCTATTATCCAAGAACTGTGAACTTTCATCCGCTCTCGCATTAAGTTTGGGGGCTAGCAGTAAAGTGGGCTCTTCAACTCCTTACTTGTCATCAATAATATTGACTTTCTCCTTAACATATTTAGGTGCAGAGTAACATTCCTTAGAATAATGCCCAAATTTATGACAGTTGCAGTACCCAAATTAAGGACTGTAACATCCTCTCCTTTTTTTTATATTTTTCTCGACTTTTGTATAAGTGATTATTCCTTTCATCATTATTGATGTTGTTATAATCTCCTTTACCTCTTCCTTCTCGAACTTGACCTCGACCACATCCCCGTCCTCTTCCTCTTTGACTACTTTCTCCATCATCATCTTTTAACAAAATCTTCACTTTAAGTGCTTCTTTCAAAGTTTTATCTTGCCTCCTCTTGATCTTGTCTTGGTAGGCTTGTAAGGAGCCATCTAATTTCAAGTGATAACGATTCTAGATCTTTGGACTCCTCAATGACATAAACCACATAATCAAACTTTAAGGTCAAGATACGAAGAATCTTTTTCACCACTTAAACATCTTCAACCTCATCTTCATACCTCTTTATTTGATTCACAAGGGCCTTTACTTGTGAACAGTAATATGAGATTGATTTGGAATTTTGCATGCATAAAAATTCAAAATCATCTTGTAATGATTAGAATCAAAAAAATTTCACCTTTTTGAAAGGAATTTTATAAAATCTCTCATGCTTCCTTTACAGTGGTTGTTGACCACCTTCTCAAACATTGAATCATCTAAACATTAATGGATGAGAGTGAAGGCTTGTTGATCCTTTTTATTTATCTTTGCTAAAGCATCCTCCTCATATTGAGACAAGCCAACTTCACTTTAAGGTTGTATAAAACTTTTCTCTATAATCTCTCAAACATATTGTGAGCCAAGCACAACTTTCATACAAAGACTCTTCGTTTCATAATTTTCTTTTGTGAGGCAAGGAAACTGAAATGAGTATACTCCACCATTGTTTGCCATTTCTAAAGAATAACCAAGATTTGATACCACTTTATTAAGAGGAGAGGAAGATTTAGAGAAGAGAGGATTGTTTTAGGAGAAAGATATTGTATTTTCACTTGATTGATTTTAACTAAGTATAAAGAGGTATTTATAGGTACAAAAGATGCCCTTTTAAAATCTAAGTAAATGAACCTATTACTCAACCGTCCAAATAAACCGTAGATGAGCCATATTTAATTATATAACCAATACATGAACACAATTAAACACCTAACAATGAATTTGAGCACCTTTGTATTTAGGCTTTTAATCTAGACATAATTTTAAACTAATATTCAATATCCTTGGATAGAATCAATAAGTTAAAGCAAGAATTTCCAGATTTAGCATGATAAACTTCCTTTAAATTCCAAGTTGCCACAAGTTTGGTCTACATAACACTCCATATATACTCCAAACAAAAAACAAATATCAAGCTTTTCTTTCTGTAAAATTTCCTTTAGCTCTTAAATGCAATTTTTTAAAAACCACCAGACATTGAACTAGTCGAAGAAAAGGTTTAAGGTTTAAAGGTTCAATCGGTAGTGAACTATTATAAAACTGGCATATAATAAATAAGAAGTAAAACTTATAAGTTATAATTCATGAAGGCTCATTGCCAATTACTCATTTCTCTCATAAAGTTTACAGTTTCAATTATGTAGTTAAAAGGATGTCATAATCTTGGTTAGATTTTCATTCTTTTGGAAAGTTCTAAAGTTGAATCAAGCAACTTTTCCATCGTTAATTGTATTGTATAGGGCTTGTCCTCAAATAGAGTATATTGCATTTGGCTATTGAAAATGAAGAGAAAGATGAGAAAGGAAGGGGAGAATGTTAAGGCGGAGTGCAAGTTCAAAAAGGAGGATAGAAAGGATTAGAAAAATTGGAGGCTCGATTACTCTCTGTTCTCATAGATTTCTATTACATCATTTATAGTCAATATTTCCCTACCCTTTTAATTAACACATTCAATCGTAACAAATTCATAATCTATAGACTGTTACTAATGTCGAGCTGTAAATTGTACATGTAACTTTCCTCGACAACTTGTAAATTTTATTTTAGACGTAATCTTGGAATTTGGCTAGAAACTTTGGGATCCTTGAGCTTTTCTCCAAATAGTATACTGAGGTTTATTGGAGTCAAACTCGTCACTTATAGTAAAATTAGCAGCATTATTCATGCCTGCAACAAAGTGCACTAGAATGTTGAACTTTTGGAATTGCTGATTATTGTGATTCCATGAGCTATTTACAAGAATAATATATCTTTTTGATCTCTTGGTTTATAGCAATTTAAAGCAATAAAATAACAGATATTAATTACACAACTTGTTTATTGTTTTCCAATCATTGTCTAATGTTATAGGATATCAACTGAATAGGTGATTTGATCATAATCAGTTTATGATCAGGATCCCTTTATCCTAGTAACTGTTGGAAAATTGGGTAATTTTTCCCTCTAAAGTAAACAACTAGTGAAGTGAACCGATACAGTAATACCAGGAAAGATCACAATGACCTCCTAAACAATATTACCGTTCCACGTAAAATCCTAGGAAAGGGCAGAGGGGTCACAAACAGTCCCACTTAAAACCTTACCTCCTAGATAGAAATTACGTGCATGGTGTATTTATCACAACCTAACTCATGTACACATACGAATAATAAATACACCCAAATAAATTGAACATAACACTACAAATATACCCGAAAAATAGTATTGAATACTATTCTACAACTTAAAAAGAAACAAGACAATAAATGCGAAACAATAAAAGCGATAAGGAAATAACACACCTGAAATTTTGATAACAAAGTTTGGCCAAATGTGCCTATGTCTCCGAAGCACCACTGAAGTAGCTCGTTTTATTTATATGGGAGAAGTGCAAATGATTTTGGATGATTTACAATTGTTGGGGGGGGGGGAGGAGTTTCTTTTATAACTACCAACCTCCCCCCCAAACCCACACACTCACGATGTGGACTACAAATTATGTCAAATAGTAACAAATCTCTACCTTGGCATAATTTCTTATCCTACTAAATATAAATCTTTTCATTCAAACAAATAATAAAAATTGTCTTCGTTGTGCTTCTCAAATTTACGCCTTCAGGTGCCATCTCAAATGTGTGAGATATTAATCAAGTCTAAACAATGTTCAAACTTGGCTCTTGTAACCACCTTGGTCAGCATATCTGCAGGATTCTCTGTAGTCTGAATCTTCTGAATAAGTATATCCTCTTCTTCTAGAATTTCCTGCACAAAGTGATAGCGAACATCAATGTGCTTCATCCTTACATGAAATACTTGATTCTTTACTAAATGAATAGCACTCTGACTATCAGAATATACCTCAAGTTGTTTCTGACCAACTCCTAAGTCTTTAAGCAACCCATGAAGCCAAATTGCCTCTTTCAC
>JAOTAY010021867.1:0-10022 GCA_025629805.1 Erythroxylum baracoense | reverse complement strand
GGAGTCAGTAATATTCCGATCTTGTTTTTATTTTATTTATTTTCTTTATGCCATATCATGTATGGATTAAAAGCATGTTAATTTGGTATTTATGCTTCCGCTGTGTTTTGATTTGGGAAAATTTTTTTGAAATCTACCGTTTAGTCAAACTAAGCATATACTTGTTTTCGATCCAATAGGTCTGTTGCTCTCCATGATGTATTTCCTCCACCATCACTCTTTCCATCTCTTTTTAACGTTCATCTCTTGAGATTCCCCATTGTTATCTAGTGATATCCAAGTTGATATGTCGTATACTTTACGCCTAGAATTGTTTTTTACAAAGGAAGGTGAAAAAACCTTAGATTACAAGAATTAAACTAATCTATGCCTCATGGCAACGGCGGCGCCAAAAACTTGATCATGGTTTTTTTTATGTGTGTAACTTCTAATGATTAACCGTGATAATCTACAAGCACATAGGTCATTCATATAGTACCTAAAGTGTCAACCCCATGAGGAGGGATAATCTAGTCCTAAATCTAAGGCCAACATAATTTGCAGAAATTCAAAAGATAGCAAAACTAAAATAAGAATTCAATTCAATCACGTAATTCAATCCAAAAATCAATTACGAAAATATAACAATTTAGCTATCATAACACACTCAAGAATTAACCTAAAGGAACTATCAATTGAGACAAAGGGAAATTTTACCTATCTTTAATGTTAACCTAATCGATTATGATTTACTGGATTATTGGTTCTAGATGATCCTGGGGTTGATTACTCTCTTTCGAGTTATAACCATTAACCTTAAATTATAAACCCTAATCAGATTATGGAAAATTGCAATTTCTCAATTAACAACCTATCCAAAACCCTAATTAGATTTGAAGTTTTCCAATAAACTATCGGAAATCTATGCGATATCTCTCTTCACACAATTACTGATGCGATTAATTTCTTGTTCTTATTAAATCATCTAACTCTTGTTAGCCCAATTTAATAATTTTTCATTCGATTCACCCTCTCAATTTATTACCAAATTATGTAATCATAGAAATCAATCACAGTAAATCCAATAAACATAAAAACAATAAGATTTCATTAAATCAAAGATAAAAACCCCAAGGTGAATTTAGAACATCTCAATATTCACAAATCCTATCATCAAACTGCCATTCCCAATTCTATACAATAACAAAAATGGAAAATAAAAGGAAATACGATCTTGAATGGAGATGGGAGGTAGCAATGTCGGGAAACTCCTTATCTGAGAAGTACGTCGATGTCGGTTTCTTCTCCATTTCTCTTTTCCTTCTTCTCTTTCTTAATCTCTCAACAATCCTCTCTAGGTTTCTCTCAAAAATGGCTAATGCAAAAGCTCCTTCATCTTCTTTGTCTTATTCTTTATATACCTTTTATGTTATGGGCAACCCTAGGGTTTTTCCAGGGTCCGAAAGGTCTAAAAACTCCCTCGAAACTTGACGTTTTTGAGTGTCGACGCATCTGCTCGATGCAAGCTATGACTGTGGCCCTGAAGGCCATGATCGTGGGCTGCATCTGATCCTTCTGTCACAATCGTGGCAAGCAGGCCACGATCGTGGGCTGACTCCAGTGCCTTTGTCTCGATCGTGTTCTATTATGCAATGATCGTTGGCCGTTGTTTTGGCCCAAGTGTCTCCAAAACTTCTTCGTTCTTCGATGTTGACCTTGAAACACTAACAAACACATTAAGGTACTTTAAAAACATAATAATTAAGGTCAAAGACTTGTACTAACCTATAAAAACACTTAAACACAAATAATTAACAAATCATCACAATTCTAACCTAAACACGTACTAAACAATTGAATTAAAAATTAATTACAAATCGAATTAAGCCTAAAAATATGATGTATTTCACATTTATCACTCCTTAATTTGGTTATTGATTTGGTGGGTTGGCCACTCCTTTATAGCTTAGACTGTCTCTTCATCAACTCAAATACCATATGCTCCAATGATATAACCTAGAAAATGAATGTGTTAGGAGCATTGGAAAATCTGAACGACATCACAAGCCATTCATATAGCCCCTATTTTGTCTTGAAGGCTATCTTCCAATCATCTCTAACCTGATTCAGATTTGATGCTATATGCTATGAATATCTATTTTTAGAAGATCTACGTGTCATGAAGCACATCCAACATGTCATCCAGTTGGGGAATAGGAAACTTATATCTCACAGTAATTTTGTTTACGACCCTGCTGTCTATATACATTCTCCAACTTCCATCTTTCTTGGGGGTCAACAATGTTGGAATTGCATAAGAACTCATGCTCCCTTGAATGTGCCCCTTTTGAAGCAATTCCTCCACTTGCTCCCTAAGAACTTCTTCCTTTTTTAGTCTCATCTTGTAGTAGGGTAAGTTAGGTAAACTAGTTCCAGGAACTAGATCAATGTGATGCTGAGTGGCCCTCATAGGTGAAAGCCTTATGGGTAATTCTTCAAGCACCATGTCATTAAACCCCTCCAACAATAACTTCATAGCATCTTAAAGCTCTACTGCTCTTGATTTTGTTAGAGTAGTGCCCTAAAGGCAATCGCCTTTAGTGCGCTTTGTACAAAATTATGTACAAACTTTATTAAGAAAAGCAAATTTCATTAATTTGGTGTTCATTATTTATAAATTGATATTGATCTATAAGCAAATTAATAAAGTTTATGATATATGACATAGCATAAAGGAAATTATGATGTGATCATACTACTGAGATTCCTATCATATGCAATTATGTCAATATCTACATTATCCCTAGTCATATGATTAATAGGACTGGACATCGTTAATTCAGATAGACTAGCACATGTCAAACTCCTTGATTTAATCAAGCAGTACATCTCAGAAACTGTAAACATGAGATGTTTAGAGTTAAGATGTGGATGCTTACTAGAGGTAGTAAGTACAATGGATGACCTACCATGAGATCATCACATGGATGTCTTATTTTAATGTTAGTGATAATGTCATCATAGTAATGGTGCAAGTATCCTTAGACTTAAGGTACTCAAGGATATCTTAGATATTGATTCTGTGCTTTGACTCCATTCCTTGTTGCCTTGCAGAGGTTGCTCATAGGGTGGTGATTGGGTACAGCTTGAGGTATTCGAAGGTAATTGAGTAGCTAATAGAGGATTCTCCACTTCTGTGATTGTAGAAGATGATACCCACGGCCTCTTGTCAGGGTAATTACTTGGAAATCTATAGCCGGAGTACATGTGTTATGAAGAATGTCTTCATTGACATATAAAGTAATGAGTCCTAGGACAGGAACTGATATCACTTGGGCTAGATTTGATGTAGTCAGTCTAGTGAGACTTGACACTTTGCCCATACTCATAACCAAGTGGGATATAGCATAGTGAAAGGATGAATTGCACAGCAATTATCTATAGGTGGGTTCGTGAGACAGATCGTGACGAGCATGGGTTCATTCGTCAAACCACTTTCCACTCAATTAGGGGTCATAATGTGTTACTAGACGTCGCTCATGACTTGATTGGATTAAGTGTTAATCCAAGTGGCCAACATAGCCGGGAACCTAATAGGTCACACACATAAGAGTGACTCGGAGGATTTGTAAAATGGTTTTGGATAGAGATCCATTATTTGGAGAGCAATAGAACCAAATGGATCCTGATGAGAATGGGATATGTCCCGATGAGATCGCGACATCCATATTGCTGAAATAGGTCTCTGGTGTTTTTTCCATCCCCGAGACCTGGTAGAACTGATCCCAATATGATTGGACCACCTCAACGTATATATATATCGATGAGGTACATGGAAGAAGAAGGAGGTTTCTTTGTCAACTTAAGCATTTAATGTCTTTAATTATAAGAGACAAAATCCGTAAAAGACAAAATGACAAAGTATGAAAGAAGATGTGAATCATGAAAATGTATAAGCAATCTTCATCTTTCAAGATTTTGAAAAAGCTGTCTTCATCTTTGTCATCTCTTCCTCTCCATTTTACTTCCCACGTATATGCTCTCTATAGAAGAAAGAAAGATCTAGCATTCTTGTCTTTGTTCTAGCCATTTTCGGATCAAGGAGTTTGATTCGATTAGTTTCTCCGATCTTTGTATGGATACCGTTAGAGACGGTATGTTTTGGTCGTTGTGGTTTGCGATAACCTGACGAGTAGAATACCAAAGAATGAAGGAGATTATTCACAAGGTACATGGTTATTATATGCATGATTGATTTGTGTAAATGCCATGAATTCCTCTATATCTATGTGTGTTATGAACATGTATGTGAATTGGGAATTTTCACCTAGGTTTAATGGTATTTCCTTGTATAGACATATCGATCCTCAACTTCAGGAAAGTCCCGGAATAAACATTTTTGTTTTTCCGTACTGCATATATATGATGCATGCACCTGGATTTTCCTACAATGGTATCAGAGCCACTTATGCCCCGTATAAAGGAGAAACCATAACATGTGTGATGCTGCTGATTGGTTGTGACTGTTGTGCATGTTGATTGTGTTGAATTCGAAATCGGTATAAAGATATTGTTTTCAAAATTTTCTTACCCAGATTTGCTCATGAGATGTTTCTGAATATGTCTATGGAAGGAAAAAATTTATCAATGTGATTTGATATGTTTTTTTCTAATTAATTCCCTAATGTTTTGGTTGTTGTGTTTATGCACATTACATGAATAGGCATGCTTGCAAATTTGAGAATAAATTCTATAAAAAACATTTTTGGGATTTTCTTTCACCACCCTCTTTCTAAGATGTTTATAAATGTCTATGAAGATGGAAAAATGTTTTCTAGGTGATTGAAATTTTATTTGAGAATTTCTTGTGTGCTGTTGGGAATGTCTATGTTGAGGAACACAGATTCTGGGTTGGCTTGGTCGTTGAGGTTGGTTAATTTTTTCTTGGAAATAAATTCTAAACAAATTCATGGAATATGTTGGGAACATGTTATAGCCTCTGTAATTTTCTCAGAATTTATTGAAAATTTTTCAATGATTTGTTTCAAGCAAAATACAAAGCTGGACAATTTTGAGAAAACTGCTGGACCTGGTTTGTTTGAAGTGTTGATGTGTGTTTATTGATTTCAATGCCTCGGATCATTTTTATATGATCAGAAATATGTTAATTTGATGTTTTATGCATGGCAAACTGATTTTCTTGAAATTGGGTTTTCTAAAAAATTTTAGATGTCAAATATGTCATATTAGCGTCTCGTTGGTATCTTCAGTTGTCTTGATTGTTTTGGCTGTCACAAGTTATGTGACGAGTGCCGAAGTAGTCTTGATGAAGTGGAGATTAACTAGAGATACTTAGGGTGATAGTTTGATGTTCTCAAATTATTTGGAAATCCAAGAGATTAATATTGTATTAATCTATTTTGAGTATTTCATGTCTAGTATGACTAGCTATGGCAAGCATGATATAATTAAAGTGTTTAATTGGTTAATCAGAGTAAAGCACTTAGTATATTGGTATTTTGAATTGGAATTAAAAACGTACAGATTGAGAAATTAACCAATTCCAACATTAGAAAGTAGTTCGGTTTAAGAGGTGAATCGAACGTCAAATCTTTAGATACATAACACGTCACAACCTATACAAGAAAACCTTGTGAGATGGTTGCTTTAACGAATACATGCTAGGGTAGGTTAGGTGGGATGATGGATGGTTATGGATGGTTATGGATGTAGATTCAATATGATTGATGAAACGTCCTAAATCATACCATATAGTCAATGTGACTATAATTCTACGACTGAGATGAGACCAGAATATGAAATCCCTTACATATAATATGAAAACTAATGCCTTCCATTAATATGGGGAGAACTAGAATTCTTTTAGAGTTAGGGTTGTTGGGTAAACCCAAACCTGCTCTATATAGATATGTTCGAACCATGAAAATAATTTTTGGATTCATGGGTTAGTTTTCACTAAAAGAATTGATTTGTTAAGTAAACTCATCAACGAAGACAGAGAGTTGATAACCCAATGTATGAGTATACATCATGAGTTGATAGCACTAAACGATAGTCATAGCTATGATGCAATTGACACGACTGATATCTACCGATTGACCTAAGGTGGCTTATTGGGTAAACCTCAGGTCATTCTTAATACTGTCGAATATTGACCCATTAAGACACCTTGTCAAATTTTTTCTTGGAATCATAGTGAGGGTTATGGATTCTTTGAAACTAGTGGGAGTTATATTCATGCCATGTAAGTCTTTATAATCATGCATGTATTTATATTCTAACATTCTTTCTCTCTTCACATTTAGGTTGTTTAAAGATGTCTTCTAGTTTGAATTTATGCTCACTTATGGATTCTAATAAATTGACTGGACCCAATTTTCTTGATTGGCTGAGAAATCTAAAAATTGTTCTCAGATCTGAGGAGATAGGCTATGTCCTAGATATTCCACTTCCTAATCCCCCTAAAGCATATCGTAAGCATCTCAAAGATAGTGACATGGCTACCTGTATTATGCTAGCCTCTATGTCACCTGAGCTGCAAAAGCAGCATGAGTCTATGGATGCTAATACTATAGTATTTCATCTTAGAGAGCTTTTTGATGAGCAAGCTCAATCTGAAAGGTTCGAGACCTCAAGGCCACTCTTCACAACTAAGATGGCTCCGGGGACATCTGCAGTGCAGTATGCACTGAAGATGAATGTTTATATTGAGAGGTTGGCCACCTTGGGTTTTGTTATGGACTATGAAATAAGTATTGACTTAATTATGGTTGGATTGTCTAATAGTTATTCGCAGTTTGTGTTAAACTATCGAATGAACCAAATCTCCACGACAATCCCTGAGTTGATCAATCTACTCAAGGCAGTAGAGCAAGCTATCAAGAAGGATAGCAAGCTAGTGCTTGCGGTGGACTCTTCTTCTTCTAGTTCAAGAAAAAAGAACCTAAAGAAGAAATGGTCCAAAAAACCTAAAGCAAGTGCAACCAAAAAGAAACCTAAAGAGACTGTGTTGAAAGAAACTTGCTTCCATTGTGGTAAGAATGGCCACTGGAAGCAAAACTGTAAAGTCTATCTGGAGTCTTTGAAGAAGAAGCAGGCATCAGATGCCCTGGCTCCTTCAGGTATGTTTGTCATTGATGTTAATACTGTTTCTGATCATAACATATGGGTATTAGCTACTGGTTATGGCTCACACATATGTAATGATATGCAGGGCCTCAGGGATAGTAGACAGCTCATGAAGGGAGAACTGGACCTGTGTGTGGGCAATGGACCAAGAGTTACTGCATTAGCCGCACGCACTTATTTTTTGTCACTCCCTAGTAGGTTTGTAATTAAATTGGATGATTGTTATTTTGTACCTGTTTTAACAAAGAACATATTATCTATTTCTTATTTAAATAGAGCTGGTTTCCATTTGAATTTCAATAGCAATGGTTGCTCTATTAGTTTAAATGGAATGTTTTATGGTACTAGTACATTATACAATGGAATTTACATATTAGATATGTCATATCCAATATGAATGTCAATGACACGAAAAGACATAAACGAGATAATTTAAAATCAACTTACTTATGGCATTGTTGCCTTGGTCATATAAATGAGAGACGCATAGCTAAGCTCTACAAGAGTGGTAGTTTAGGGTCATTTGATTATGAATCATATGACATGTGTGATTCTTGTTTATTAGGCAAGATGACTAAGTTACCTTTTAAGGGAAAGACTGAATGAGCGATTGGAGTATTAAACCTAATACATTCAGATGTATGTGGTCCGATGTCCGTCCATGCCAAAAGTGGTTTTCTTTACTTCATTACTTTTATCGATGATTATTCTAGATATGGGTATCTGTATCTGATGAGATACAAATCTGATGCATTTGAAAAGTTCAAAAAATTCAGAAATGAAGTAGAAAACCAACTTAGGAAGGGTATTAAGACACTACGATCTGATCGAGGTGGGGAATAATTAGAACAAGAATTTTTGGATTATCTCAGAGATAATGGGATTCTATCTCAATGAACTCCACTTTACACACCACAACAAAATGGTGTGGCTGAAAGGAGAAACCAAACCTTGTTGGATATAGTACGGTCGATGATGGGCTTTGCAAATTTACTAAAATCTTTTTGGGGGTATGCACTCGAGACAACTATTTATTTGCTAAAAAGAGTTCCATCAAAGGCAGTTGACATTACTCCATATGAGATGTGGACTAACTAAAAATTCTATCTTTCTCATTTGAAAGTTTGGGGCTGTCCCGCTTATGTGAAACAAATACAGTCAGATAAATTTGATGAGAAGTCTGACAAGTATTTGTTTGTAGGATATCCTAAAGAAACAATGGGATATCAATTTTACCATGCTGAGGAACAACAAGTGTTTGTTTCAAAGCGTGCTGTCTTTTTAGAGAAAAAGTTTCTTTTAAAAGAAGAAAGTGGGAGCAAAATTGAACTTGAAGAAGTTCAAGATGCTCGAATAGACGCGGATCAACTGCCTGAACTAAGACTGTGACTCACACAGATGAAGTAACAGTTGAACCTTCTTCAACACAGGAAGTTCGTAGGTCACGTAGGATATGTTTTGTTCCTGAGAGATATGGATTTCTCATGATTGAACAGAATGATGTATTGCTCTTAGAAGATAAAGAGCCTACTACCTATGAAGAGGTTCTGAAGAGTTCAGAGTCTGAGAAATGGCTTAATTCTATGAAAGTAGAAATGGATTCCATGTATGAAAACCAAGTATGGACTTTGGTTGAGATACCCAATGAAATAAAACCCATAGGGTGTAAATGGGTTTTCAAAAAGAAAATCGACATGGATGTTAATGTGATTACCTATAAAACAAGGCTTGTGGCCAAAGGTTTCCGTCAAAGATAAGAAATAGACTACGATGAGACCTTCAGCCCAGTAGCAATGCTTAAATCCATTAGGATACTCCTAGCCATTACCGCTCATTATGATTATGAGATATGGCAAATGGATGTGAAAAACAACTTTCCTAAATGGAAATCTAGCTGAGGATTTGTATATGACACAATTAGAGGGCTTCATCTCCTATGATGGTGAAAAGGTATGCAAGCTTTAGAAATCCATATATGGATTGAAACAAACATCCAGGAGTTGGAACATTCGCTTTGATGACATAATCAAGAGTTTGGTTTATAACAAAATTCGGATGAACCCTATTTGTATAAGAAGGTTAGTGGGAGTGCAATCGTATTCCTTGTGCTATATGTAGATGATATATTATTACTAGGAAACGATGTCTCTATGCTACAATCTGTGAAGATTTGGTTGTCCAAACAAAAGGTTGCTTGGTCTTTCACAATCAACGTACATAAACAAGATGCCAAAGAGGTTTAGCATGGAACAGTCTAAGAGAGGGTATCTTATTATGACTCGTGGGATAACACTCTCGAAATCTGCGTGTCCTAAGACACAAGATTAGAGGACACATATAAATATGATCCCATATGTTTCTGCAGTAGGATCTATCATGTATACTATGCTATGTACAAGACTCGATGTATCATATGCTCTAAGTGTTACAAGAAGATACCAATCGGATCCTGGTGAGGGTTACTAGGTGGCTGTCAAGAACATCCTCAAGTACTTAGAAGGACTAAGGATGTTTTCTTGATATATGGAGATGGAAATCTAAAAGTGAGCGAGTATACAGATGCCAGTTTTCAATCTGATAAGGATGATTTCAAATCTCAATCAGGTTATATATTCACACTGAATGGCAAGGCGGTCAGTTGGAAGAGTTCCAAACAAGGGACAACTACCAATTCAACAACCGACGCAGAGTACGTTGTGGCTTCAGATGCAGCAAAGGAAGTAGTTTGGACCAAGAAGTTCATTAATGAACTTGGTGTGGTTCCTAGCAGTGATGGACCCATACAGTTGTATTGTGACAACAATAAGGCTATTGTGCAAGTGAAGGAACCAAGGTCTTATCAATATTCCAAACATGTACTTTGCAGATATCATTTGATTAGGGAGATCATTGAT
>JAOTAY010021866.1:0-10022 GCA_025629805.1 Erythroxylum baracoense | reverse complement strand
TAATCTAACTAACACCATAAGAATTTTCTAACTTAATCTTAATTTCTCCTTTTAATCCATCAATCTAAAGAAAAAAATTTTTCCTACCCAAAGACATTCTAATTAATTCCTAACTAACAAATTAATCAAATTAAACCTCAAAAAGAACTGAGCACAGGCTTATTAGTAAGAAAAGAATCGGGGTCCAACATGCACTCAAGACTTCAGATTCAGGAGAGGGAGAACTTAGAGAGAATGGAAAACACTCAAGTAAACATTCATTAAAATCAATCTTCTTCAAACCTTAACTAATGTCTATCCAGGTCTGCTTATAATAAAGGGGAAACCTTGCTTTTATAGGCAAAGCAAGGGCATAAAAGTAAAACTCCCTAGAGACATACTGATTACAACTTTAAAAAAGAAAGCAATTTTAAATACAATCATCACACCTTTAACAAAGCCACTTTGAAAAAGTAAACAACTTTCTAAAAAGCAAACAGTATGATGATAAGAAGGAATCTTGCATAGTAGTTTATGGGTCACAAAGATTCTCTTTCATCTAAAGACTTGAAAAGTAAACTCCTAAAAAGACATGTCACTTTAAAGTGCTAAAGTGAGATCATGATCATTTTCGGAGTCATCTGTTAAAGCCATGTCATTGTTAATTTACTTAAGGATGTGGCTGATATTTATAGTCCATGTAGAAAGTCTTGGACTAAAAATAGAAATGGGCTCTTGGATAGGGCTAGATGGTCTGCTTGAAACTATAGAGTGTCGATATGTAGGATAAGGAATTTCACCAGCTCGAATGTTGATAACATTAGAATGATAGAGGGATAACTGGTGTAAGAAGAGCAGTATCTCCAAAATACGGACCAAAGGATGTGTAAATATATAAAGGAGGTAAGCTCGAGAAGTGGTTGAGTTGGTCCAACAAAGAATGTAAATCAGTCATTAGCTGTGTGTATTTTGTACACCAATCAAGGGTGGTTCGCTAATGGTGAAGGTGATTTAGTGTGCATAGATGTCCAGAAGTACTCATATAGTAGTAACGATGTATGATATAAATAGCATAGACTTTGCAATCAATTAAAGTAGTGTCCCAAAAATGATAATAAGTCAACATTTGAGACATGTCTACACGTCATTTAGAAAGGGATTGAAACCATTCTAAGAAAGTCCACAAAAGAGAATTGACATTGGTAGGAACAGAGAGGTGGCGATAAACATGGAGGGGTGATAATGATATAGAACAAGCATATAGGGCAGACAAGGCCCGGAGATGCCACAAGGTAGTATCATGGAGAGTATCATAGAGATGATACATGAGATTGTAAGGAGTAAGAGCATCAAAGTGACCAAGAGTGGGTAAAATATCACAGTTGAGAAATGTGAGATGAAGATAGTAAAACACACTTTGATGAAGAAGGGGGAAAAGTTATGCAACATTGGTTGGAGGAGTAGAAAACAAAGGGAGAAAATCTTTTTTATATCTCACAAACTTAAGAAACTTCATTAGCCAGAAAAGAGGAATAAAATAATTCAGAGAGGCTGAAAGAAATAAGATAGGTTTGGTAAGTCAAGAAAGGAAATCAATAAGTGTATTGTGGTGACCTTTGATATGGCGGATGGAGAATTTATAGTGAGAAAAAGCATCTGGAGGCCATGGTGGATTTTATCTGAGCAAAGTGGATAAGTATGAAGTATAAGCTGCCATATGTGATATATACTCTCAGATGTAATTAACAATCCTGAGGAATTGTTGTATCTATTTAATAGTGAGATGTTCATTAGGAAAGTGTAACAGCTCTTGTGCAATATATGGACCAGACTGGTAGAATCTATCTTTAAAATGCATACCCAGAAATTCAATTTCTGTTATATCAATGATGCTTTTAGAGGCTGAAAGCATAATGCCATATTGTTTAGTAAGATCCAAGAATTACTGTAATAAGGCCTAATATTCCTAATGGGTCTTTGAGAATAGGAGAATGTCATCGATGTAAATGATTGCACTATTGAGGATAGGCTCATAGATCTTGGTTATGGTTATTTAAAACAGTGATGGGGCGATTTGAAGCCCAAATGACATAACAGTCTATTGGTATTGTGCATTGGGAATGCAATATGCAGTTTTGTACCATTCAGTGGGGTGAATACCCAATTGTCAAAATCCTGCCTTAAGATCAAACTTGGAAAAGATAATAACTTCTTTTAAAAAAAGTATCTGAGTACTGATCTTTGGAAGAGGAAACTTGTTATCTTGCAGGAATGTGGGTAGGATCTATAAACATGAGGCTTTACTGTAGACATCCATAACAATGAGAATATCTGGGCCAGGTAAATTACTTCCAAATACTTTAGTCCAAACAGTACACTGAGGAAAGAATCGGATTCTGATCTTTCTCTTTGTAATAAACACGATCTTGAATGAATTACCATCTGTAACTGTAAAGTATTCATCACGTGAGATCTATGCCTCAAAAGATAAAATGTTGGGCATCATAATCATACAATTGCATCCAATATCCATAAACCTAATAGCTTTGATAAGTCGATCATTTTTTTCTTGTTTGAAGAGTTGGATTTGGACATATGGTCATTAGACTAGAGTATGATCTAATTTCATGTAGGTCTTCAGAGGTCGTAAAAGAGACAACAAACTTTATATCTTCATCTTCAGTGGATTGTTCCTCAATAAGATCATCAAAGTTATTGGAAGAATGAATAGGCAAAATAGATTGCATTTGCTTCAATAACTTGATATCTTTCTTGCTTTTGTGAGGACAGGTCCGTGTAAAATATCCTGGTTGTCCACAGAGAAAACATTGATCAGCTTTCTGAGAATGAAGAGATTTTTTCTTGAAGAATCGAACAAACTTTCTTTTTGTTCCATCTTTTCTCACATAAGTTTTTCTTAAAGGCTTGTAGCCTTCCATTTGTCTGCGAAACTTTCTTCAATGATAAGCATGTTTGTGATGAGATTTCTTCTTCTTGCTATAATCACAATTCTTTTGATCTTTGCACTTAATATAAACATAAGGCTTTTTGCAAGCCTGTTTGAGAAGTGAACCAACTTTAACTATGTTCTTGAATAAGGCATGTTGATCACACAACTTATCAAAAGAAGCTAGAGCAAGCTCGTAGATTTCTCTAAAAGATATGTTAGCCATATCTTGTTGTAAAGAAACTATAATCCTTTGTAACTCCGATTGTAGTTGATCTGAAAGGGATGAGATAAAAGTATATCAAAGATTAACATCATTCCATCCATTCAAAAGATAGTACCTTTCCGTCATACGTTGAAAATGCTTTTATAGATCACGCTTGTCAAGTGAACATTATTTCATTGCAAAATACTCTTGACGGATCTGTTTATCTATAAGCTGAAAGTCACCAATGAATTCGTTATGAATTATTCCAAGAAGAGCTCCAGCTATAGTGACTTAGATGTACTGAAGTCTTCGATAATCGTTAATACTTTGCCACCATTCTAGCAAAGTACCAGTGAAACGAGAAGTGAATTTAGATAAAATACCCTGTAAAGAATTATTTAGTTGAGTCATTTGAAGATCTATCCATGCACCAATTTCATGCAAGCGATCTCTCCATTTCTTTGGTGGAAGATTGTCAAAAGTAAACCAAGATCTTAATGTAGGTTTGGTCTTTACAGTTGGTTGAGTTGGTTCTGTTTATGGTGCAGGTGCAGGTCTGAAAAGTTCAATACCTATGGATTCTACTTCATTTATTTTTGGTTCAACTTAAGTAGGTTCAGGCATAGTTATCAGAACTTGTGTTAAGTCTGATAGATCAGCTAGCTTTACTGAGGAATCAGAAGTCGATTAAGAGATCCATTCAGACGATGACTCAGAAATTGTTGTAGAGACTTCAAATGTTGGGACAGAGGCTACAGATCTAACTTATCTGTTTGAGAAGAGGAATCTTCTACAGCAGGTGTAGGCGTAACAGTTGCTATAAACTCTGTTAGAGGCTTTTTATCCTTCCTAGTAGAGGTGGAAGGTTGAGACTTTGGTGGAGAAGTAGGAGGTGTATATATCTGTAATGGTTTACTCCACTGGTTAACTGGTTTAGGTTTTGTATATGAAGGTAATGGCTCAGGAATTTTTTTAGGCTTTGGCTTTGATTTTGGCTTTTTAGGTTTCGCTTGAGCTACCTGAGGATGGCTATATTGTCTAATCAAAGGATAGTTGAACTTGAAAACCTTTGAATAGTCAGCTTCTTTTGGATGCGTCTAATACAAAGGAGGGTGTATTTGGAAATATTGAAAAGAATGAGCCATATACAGTCTTAGACTGTGCAGACTGCATATCAGCTTCTGTACGTAGCACAATTCCTTGTATCTTTCTTAATTCTCTAGTTTTGATGTTGAAGTCAGGTCCAAAATACTGCGTAGCAATGTAATGTCGAAGATCAACATTAAGTTGTTGGATCTAAGCTTTATATGATTCGTACAGTTGTTGGATCTGCTTAGAGTCTACGTCAACTTTATGTTGAGTAGCATGAGTTTGTTGGCTGATTCCATCAAGTTTGTAATTAATTCTTCTAAGAACTTTGTTCTGTGCTACTACATTCGATGTCTGCCAGTTAAGAACTTCATCAGAAGGATTAGAAACAAGTGTTCCTTGTGAAGTAATTCCTGTAGCTCGAATATAAGGGTTAGAGATAACCCTAGTTGTTTCATTTGTAGTCTTGTGTAGAGAAGGAAAATCTTCCTCATATGGCTTACCTATCATGCAAGGTATAGGAGTAGGAGTAATAATAGGAATTGATGGCTTTGGTTAACGGGTTGAAGATTTCAGCTTCTCACGAAGAGATCTAGGTCTGAATCTTTCTATAGTTAGACCACTAGATTTGCTGGAATCATCTAGATCTGAATCCTCTTTGTGTGGATGATATTATTGTGAAGGCATATAACGAGGTTTAGACTTTTTCTTCCTCCTTCGTCTTCTGGCATACCACTCATCATCATCATCACTATCTGACTCAGGCTTGAGACAGATTTTACAGTCTGGTTCGCACATAGATGGGTTAACATCCCACACAAAATGTCCATGATGATGGCTAACATAAATTGGATCTCTGTTAGATTTGAAATAATGAATAGGAGGACAAGATTAGCCTTCTGTATGAGAAAATAAGGGTTGGATTAGAAAAATAATCCTAGATGTAGAAGGTTTAGGTGGATCTTCATTGAGCTTTCCATAGATGGACTTCACTATTTCATCCTTTAATGTCTTCAAAATCAGAGGAGTTGTATAAAAAGAGCATCAATGAAGTGCGTGGATCACCCTCTGGTAATTAGTGATCCATTAAGCAGGCATCAGTTTTTAAAGCTCCACAACTAGTAGGTTCTTTAGGATCTGGAGTATAGTAGTTTTATCATTAGAACGATCAACAACCATGTAAAGAGCATCCGAAATAGAATTTGTAAAATTGAGATCCAAAGCATGATTCTGCAGATGATAGATCATTTGGTGATGTAAAGTAGCCATGATGGTTGTAGGATCTTGATCTACTCCAGTGATCTGGATCTAAACTTGCAGTCTTTCAGGTAAAGTGGGATCATCCAACCTGATGTTGAAATCAGGTGCTATCATCAGAATGACACTTCCATTATTGAGAGTAATCAGTAAGGTATCAATCAAGGCATTTTAGTACGTTGTGTAGGCAGTGTCTAGAAGAGATATCCTGGTTGTAACAGATATTCCCTTTCTTCTATGGAGTGTGAGAACAAGGTGTATAGCTCCTACATGAAGATGTGTATGGTTATGTTCTCTCCAAAGAGAGATAAACTCCTTTGGTATCTCGAGCTTCACGTATTGTTCTGCTGTAGTATATCTGAGGCCACACTGTTCCAATCTAGAACTCTGGATGATTTCCTTGACTTTTGGACAAGATGTAGACAAAATAGTACGTATACTTCTTATCGAAAAATGATCACGAGAATATATATTATAAGGACTCAACAAAGGTAAAGAAGATCACAAACATAGTTTTCTACAGAAACATGAGTAATTTCTACTGACTTTTCTATACGATTAGACAAAACACACTTAACACTAGTAGGTAAACTAGACATAGATAAAGTTGAAGACAAATGAACAGGGTCATTTGGTAGTGTTTCCATATCTTGTGGGCTCTCTCCCTACTCACTCTTATCAAGAGGCAATGTTACCGCCGACCAACGACCATATGTCTATATCCAACTCTTCAGACAAGACAAATATGATCGACCCATCAAAGTTATTGGGTTCATGGATACTGGATCCAGTCATACGATTATGAAGCCCAACATTTTATCTTCTGAGTCATGGAACTCACATGATGAATACTTTACAGCTACAGATGGTAATTCATTCAAGATTGGGCTTATTACAAAGAGAAAGATCAAAATCTGATTCTTTCCACAGTGTACAGTTTGGACTAAAATACTTGGAAGCAATCTACTGGCCCAGATATTCTCATTGGTATGGATGTCTATAATAAAGCCTCACCTTTACAGATCCTACCTATAGGCCTCAGGTATCAATCATTTTTCAGTCCATACAGTGAAATAAAAAATGTGTTTGAACTTTCTCAAGTTCCTATACCATATAGATCACTAAGAGATAAACTGTTGGAATATTGTTTTGAATCACATGAATAGTTTACTCATCCATATCTTCTTTGAAAAAATGTTGACTTTTTTATAAGTCTACCTTTTAAAAAGAATGAGGATATCAATCCTACAAAAGCCACACATCCAAGATGAACCCTGATGACCTCAAGCTTGCACAAGATGAGTGTGATATCCTTCTGAAGCAAAGACTCATTGAGCCCACAAAGTCATATTGGGCTTGTCAGGCATTTTGTGTTAATAAATGTTCAGAAACACAAGCACGGAAAAAAGAGATTGGTAATTGATTACAAACCCCTAAATGCATTCCTGTAAGATGACAAGTTTCCTCTTCCAAAGATCAGTACTCAGGTACTCTTTTTAGAAGAAGATGTTATCTTTTCTAAGTTTGATCTTAAGGCAGGATTTTTGTAATTGGGTATTCACCCCACTGAATGGTACAAAACTGCATTATGCATTCCTAATGCACAATACCAATGGACTGTTATGCCATTTGGGCTTAAAATCACCCCATCACTGTTTCAAAGAACCATGACCAAGATCTATGAGCCTGTCCTCAACAGTGTAATTATTTACATCGATGACATTCTCCTGTTCTCAAAGACTCACGAGGAACATCAGGCCTTACTACATCAATTCTTAGATCTTACTAAACAATATGACATTATGCTTTCAATCTCTAAAAGCATCATTAGTACAAAATAAATTGAATTTCTGGATATACATTTCAAAGACGAATTCTATCAGCCTAGTCCACATATTGCATAAGAGTTGTTACACTTTTCTGATGTACATCTCACTATTAAATAGATACAACAATTCCTCTGGATTGCTAATTACATCCGAGATTTCATACCACACGTGGCAGCTTATACTTCATACTTATCCACTTTGCTTAGACAAAATTCACCATGGCCTTTAGATGCTTTTTCTCACTATAATACATTTGCTGATTTCCTTCCTCGACCTACCAAACCTATCTTATTTCTTTCAGCCTCTCTGAATCATTGTATTCATCTTTTCTGGCTAATGGAGTTTCCTAAGTTTGTGAGATATAAAAAGGATCTTCCCCTTTTGTTTTCTACTCTAACTAATGTTGTAGAACTGTTCCCCCTTCTTCATCAAAGTGTGTTTTACTATCTTCGTCTCACACTTCTCAACTGTGATATTTTGCCCACTCTTGGTCACTTTGATGCTCGTACTCCTTACAAACTCATGTATCATCTCTATGATACTCTCCATGATACTATCTTGTGGTATCTTTGGCCCTTGTCTACCCTATATGCTTGTTCTATATCATTATCACCCCTCCATGTTTATCGCCACCTTTTTTATCCTACCAATGCCAATTCTCTTTTGTGCACTTTCTTACAATAGTTTCAACCCTTTCCAAATGGCGTGTAGACATATCTCAAATCTTGACTCATTATCGCTTATGGGACACTGCTTTAACTGATCACAAAGTCTATATGTAACATCCCATTACCCACGATGAGGCTAGAACAGTATATATATGAGAGATTAGAAAATACATTTCGTGCTCATGCATTATATGATATGCACATACATATGAATATTGAATTTTTGCACATGAAAATAATTGTACATGCATTCATTGACATTTTTCTAGGTGTAATTGATTTATATATGTGAAATGTGATTTTTATTGAGAATTGTGGGTTTTATATATTAAAAATTATTTTGGAGAGTGTATTTGTTAATTTAGAATTTTTTTGAAGAAATTTTGGAGATGACTTTAGAATTTGTGAGTTAATGATATTGAAAATTTTAGTGATAATTGGAATAAAAAGATGAGAGTTATGGGACTAGTTCAATAAGAACTTAGTTAAAGCCTTAGAAGTTAGATAAGTGACAAGTGTCACTTGTCTAGTTCAAGTTTCATTAAACAATTACATTTTAAATGACCAAGTCACGTTTCCTCTATCTTTGAAAGACCAAGTCATTCTTTTTTTTCTTGTCTTATTTCCTTCTTCGTGGCTTTCTTCTCTAAGCTTCATCTTCTTCACAGTTTTCTCACTAAAGTTACACCTTGCTTCCATCTATCTTTTACTACTCCCATTTTGTTGTCTCTTTCTTTTGCTACAAGAAAACCTAGCCCAATCCACCTTCAAGATGATGTATGTGGGTTGCATAAGAATTAGGGCTTCTTGGAGTTTTTGAAGAAATTGAAGTTTTAACAAGTAAGTTATGTTTTAAATATCATGGGTATGGTTAAATGAAGCTAGAATGATGAGTAAATTAAGAGTGATGACTTGATTTTTTTTGAAATGTGTATGTATGTGTTGTGGGTGATGGATGGTTGATGTAAATGTCTTGATTTTGTATATGTATGATGAGTAATAATTCATAAATTGTTTTAGAGAATGATCATCATAATGGTGTTGGGATGAGTGCATAAAATTGATAATGAATTGTATATGCACATGTTCTGTTTTGAGTTAATGATCAAATATAGATCATGAATTAGTTTGTGAATGATATTGAGTTAAAATGGAGTTAAGAATGAAGAGTAATGAAGTAGGAAAAGTGATCTTTGTACAAGTTGTGTTAGGTGTAAAAATCTGGAAAATTGGAAGATGAGTGTTGGAAAATGTAGCAGTAACATGGTCACTGATTATGCTTCTATGTTTTACCCATAACTTGACCTGTAGTTATCCAAATGAGATAATTTTTAATCTGGATTAAACTAGAGATATAAGACTACATTTTTTATGAGGACATAGAATTTAAATTATGTCCTTAAGAGTCTCAAAAGTTAATATGAAATTGAGAATTGGGTACAGCAAATTGGTGGATAAATGTATATGTTTGTGTTCTGTTTTGAGAGTATGAGAATATGTTCTATTTTTAGTGCTTTTATAGATGTTTTAAGATGGTTTTATAGTTAAGGAAGAGGTGTAAGATGATGTTCTGATATGGGAAAGTGATTTAAAACGAAAGTTTGAGAAGAAAAATGAAGAATGTGTAGGGAATAAATATACAGAAAAATGAAAATGTAGAAAACGTGAAGAGCATGAGTGAATTTTTCTGTTTTAATATTTGAGTTTTAACCTGGGATTTTGGCTTTGTTTTGGATGATTTGAGTTAAATGGAAGTCAAAAATGGGGAATTTACAAAAAATTAAAGTGCAGAAAAATGAAAGATGAAAACACAGAAATGAAGAAGATGCATGAATATGTGATGTTTTTTATATTTGGTGTTAATTATAGTTTTTAATTTGTTTAAGAATGTGTTGCGCTGAGTGGGATTTGAACCAAAAGATTCGAAACACGTTGTTCTACATGTCAACCAAAAATTATAACCATCTAAAATCATTTGGAGGAGATTGATTGATGAATTTGGGACGAAATTGATGAGGAGTTCTGGAATTTCATAACTGGAGTAT
>JAOTAY010021865.1:0-10023 GCA_025629805.1 Erythroxylum baracoense | reverse complement strand
AGATTAATCGAATATCAATCATTCATGAAATATGAGAACTCAAAACAAGAAATACTTGAATTAAAACGTGAATAAAAGTTTAGAACACAAAACCTTACAAAATTACAATTAAAGTATTGAATTCTCTTGAATCAGAATGATTAAGTTTAGCCATACATGGCTTTTACTCCAATCACAAAAATAGAAGAAAGATAAAGAATTGTGAAAAGCACAAGAAGAGATAGCCTCTTTCTATTGTGAGAAACGTCCCTTTTATAGGGTTTTCTTATCTAATCATAATCTAACTCTAACTTATAAAGATGTCTATCTAAAACGAATTCAAAATCAAACTCCTTCATGATAAGGATAAGGCGATGTCTTCCAATCGAATTCCAACTCTTCAAGTGATTAGCCTTATCCATTGCATCAATCTCTTCTCTTTATCCAAAATTTGTCATTATCATCAATAAAGTCCCAATTTGATACAATCTCAACTTTTTATCTCCTAAAACAAAACAAACATTAATTTTAACATTTAAGGATAAAAATAAATTTAAAACAAAGGAGATAGTATCAAATAATTAGTCAAGATGAGATCTTATCAAATTCCCCCACATCAGACTCATGCTTGTCTTCAAGCATACATCAATTCAATACATTAATCATCTTCACAACAACCTCTCATCTCCTTTCATGTCATCAAAAAAATATCCAAAACCTAATTCACATTTAAGGGTTAAGGTAAAATAACAATCGAAAGAATGAGCATTCATATGACACATTGTTAAAACATAGCATCTCATTAATTCCATCAAAATCAAATGAACCAGGATTTCACTCTATACACTCAAATTGTTTAGGGTTCATTAAGCTCTCAAATCAAAACATAGTGAGTTATTTCCATAAGCTTGCTCAAGAATCGTATCTCCACCACTAAACAAAATGAACCTAATGTATAAATCAAAAGGGGCTTTTTAAGGGTTGTAACTTGGCTTAGGTATGGTATGACAAAAGGAACTTTTTGGCTAAATAAATTGAAGGGAATCATACAAACTTATTTACACAAATTTCAACTTTAATCAAAATTCACTTGGTTCAAATGACATCTCTTTCAATCACTTTGTCTTTTCTTTTCTTTCTTTTTTCCTTTTTTTAACAAAAATATCAAAGAGGAGGTTTTTTATGTTTTTTTTAAATTCTCCTCCATTCTATAAGAAATCAAAACAATGCAACTTGAATTGTCTAATTTACTTTTCACGTCATTAGTCAAAATCCTGTGCAAATAAGCTAATATTGTAACAGCCCTAGACCACCCGCCCATAGTTATTATCCGCTTTGGACCTTAGCCCAGCCAAGCCCTCATGGTTTTGCTCTTCCCACACCTTGGAAAAACGCATCTGTGAGGGAGAGGTATCCATACCCTTATAAGGCGTACTTCGTTCCTCTCTCCAATCGATATAGGATCTCACATTCCACC
Organism: Erythroxylum baracoense; assembly: GCA_025629805.1. Lineage (NCBI taxonomy): Eukaryota > Viridiplantae > Streptophyta > Magnoliopsida > Malpighiales > Erythroxylaceae > Erythroxylum > Erythroxylum baracoense. The sequence goes on along the minus strand of JAOTAY010021865.1, from coordinate 8,567 downwards.
TCCCCTTTAGGGCTCAGCGTCCTCGTTGACACAGCGGTTCAGGTACTGACTCTGATACTATTATGATAGCCCTAGACCACCCGCCCTCAAATATTGTCCGCTTTGGGTCATGGGCCAACCAAGCCCTCACGGTTTTACTCTTCCTACACCTTGGGAAAAGGCGTCTATGAGAGAGAGGTATCCATACCCTTATAAGGCTCACTTCGTTCCCCTCTCCAACCGATATAAGATCTCACATTTGAAATGTCCTAATCCCATGCCTTTATCTATCGGTCCAACAGATAACACATATAGCTCTAAGTCAAAAGAGAACACATACATGCAGCATACATGACTCAGTTATGCATATGTCAGTTTCAAAACGTTATTTCATGCAGTGTTCAATAAGTCTATAAATCATTTCTAATCACCTCTAAGGGATTAGAACATATTTAACTCGACCACCATGGTCATATCTATCTAATGGAATCGATTTTACACACTTAGAAGCTTATATGTCGAAAATCTCCAAGATTTCGCATGCCAATGAACTCTAAGTTCGTGTAATGGCATATAACATTATATATCACTAACATAAATACCCAAAGGATTCAAATACATTTTTGAACTCATATACAATCATGTATATGTCAATATACAATAGCATCTTCAAGTATAGACCAATACAAAAAGAGCTCAAAGAGTCCAGCGTTACAAGTCCTCCCCTAAAAGATTAGGAATGTGAGATCTCATATTGGTTGGAGAGGGAAACGAAGTATGCCTTATAAGGGTATAGATAACTCTCCCTTATAGACGCGTTTTTTCAACTTATAGGAAGAGCAAAACCGTGAGAGCTTGGCTGAACCAAGGCCCAAAACGGACAATATTTTTGGTGGTGGTCTAAGGCTGTTACAATGATATCAAAGCTAGTACTCGAACAGGTGTGTCAACGAGGACATTGAGCCCTAAAGAGGGGTGGAATGTGAGATCTCATATCGGTTGGAGAGGGGAACGAAGTACATCTTATAAGGGTATGAATACCTCTCCCTCATAAGACTTGTTTTTTCAATGGCGGGAAGAGCAAACTCGCGAGGGCTTGGCTGGGCTAAGGCCCAAAAGTGGACAATATCCGTGGGCGAGTGGTATAGGGCTGTTACAAATGCAATTCTTTCAAATTAGGGGTTCAAATTTATTAAGGATATCAACAACAAAAAGGATAAATTCAACTTGTAACAAGGTTATTATGCAAGAAAGAAAGGTTAAGGCTCAAATTGGTTTTCTAAGGATAAAAAGTGAGGTAGGTGTGTTTAGGTCAAAAAATGGTCATCCTAAATGTCCTTGTTATCTTTATACATAAATTCATAAAAAATGTGGTCTCAACATATATTCAAAAGCAAGTTCTAACATAGACAAGCTATGTTTGATAACACACAACAAAAAGATATATATGAGCACCTATGTAATGAATGCTCATAGGCTCAAAGCTCACATAGGTGTTAAAAATTGCATCAAGTTTTGCACACTTTTCATTCAACAAAATCAATGAGATACTTGAAATAATTCAATGAAACCGATAATCATGCTTGTCTCTCTCATATATTAGATCTTAAATAAAAAATGTACCCTAACTTAAGAATTGTTCATGAACAACAATCAAAAAATTATGAAGCTATCATGAGGATTAATTAATATATGAATCAACATATCATAAGTCCAAACAAAATCACAAAGTTCATCATAATGTAAACATTCACTCCCCCACACCTAAATCATACATTGTCCCTAATATATACATAAGATACTGATAACTTAATAAACATAATCAAAGAAAATAAAGAATAGAGGAATCCCCTGAGATGTGAGTGTTAGAAAGGGTGTGTACTATGGTGTCGAAGGGCATGGAGGTACAACCCCTATGAATTGAAGTAGAGCATCCAAATTTTTCTCCAATTTTGAAATTTTATGTTCCAATGTATCCAACCAAGAATGATAATCTTGTCGGATCTGCAGAGCCGGAAGATATAAAGTTGGGCGAATGGTACTATGCTATTGTTGTCTTGATGATGAACCTCTCTCGGTGCGATTGCAAAATGTTCTCCGTTGTTTTTCAATGACGTCCATCCTACTTCAACAAATTCTATCCAAAGGTTCCTTATATGTATATCAGTGTCAGTCAAATCAAGCAAATTCAAATTAATAACCAAATGAGTGATAAGAGAATCGAGACATAAATGTTTGTTGGAAGACAAAATAGTGTTAAATTGCATCGCCAACCAAGCACCTAAATTAACACGCACTTTATTCACCATACACTAAAGAAAGAACAATTTAGCCTTAGTACATGTACATGTAGTAGCCTTTCGGCCAGAATAACTAAAAGCTAAGAAATGCTGCATATAAATCCACTCCATTTTACTGAGATCTACCCTTGGATTAATTGGGATTATAAGGAAAAGGATCAGAAGACATTGATTTCCATGTTTGAAAAAAGTTGAACTCACAATAATCTATGATAGATTCTTTTTAAAGAGTCGAATTAGCATAATCTTCATCTATTAATCTTAAGGCTAAATTGAACTCAGTGACATTATATTTGAATTCGACTCTCAGTACACTGTATTGAATCAAATTAGGACTACTTAAAGTAAATTTGTCCGGTTTGTCAAATTTAAAAGTAGTGTAGAACTCTCTAATTTATTCAATAAAAATAGGACAACTAATCAATATAAAGTACTTCCAACTCATATCAATAAGCAGATCGTCAAATTTTTCCTTAATATCTAATTCTTCTAGGGAAGGGTAGTATATATATTTACCCGCAACAATATGTTAGAGTTTTAATATCAGCATATCGTTGTCTTTGCTCTTTGGTGTTGAAAGTGAGACATCCTCATAAGTCCGACTCAACAGGTGGTAGAACAAAAGTATCTTTTGCAATTTGAGCACGCTTCTTTTTATTACTAGCTTCAAATCTTTCAATAGATTTAACATTCATTGGTGAGTTGCCTTTTACGGCAGTCTTGGTAGCAGCCTTAAAGCGCCCCATTACATTAAACAAGATAAAAAAATTACTTGAAAAAATATTAACTTAATAATAATTGAAATTAAACTAAAAGAAAGATTAACAAAAAGTAATTACTAAGAATGAAAATTAAATTAAATAATTAAATAAGTAAAAATAAAACTTAAAATTAAAAATTAAAAAAACATAAAATAAATGGGCCGTGGGTGGGGGGAGAGGTCTGCGTGTGTTGAAGGCTTGAGTGAGTGTTTGTTGTGCAGCGTGAGGGAGGCTGCTGGTGCGTTGGAGAGGTGAGGGCAGCGTGAGTGGGGGATGACTGTGTGAGACTGCTGCGTGAGTGGAAGAGAGATGCGTGGGTAGGGACTCTTGCTGATGAGGCTGCGTGGGTTGCTGGGTGCTGGTGCGTGAAGGCTGCTGGCGTTGGAAGGGACTGGATTGCGTGCGTGTGTGGAGAGCTGGTGAGGCTGGGTGCTGGTGCATGTGAGTGCGGCGCTGATGAGGCTGAAGCGTTGTTGAGGGATGCTGGGTTGGTGAGGGTCTATTGAGGGCTGCGTCGTCTTGCGTTGTGGGACTGGATGCTGGGTATGAGTGGAGTTGCTACTGGCGTTGGGAGGGACTGGATGGGCTGTGTGCGTTGGAGACATATGAGTGTTGCAGCGTTGAGTCGTGGGTGGAGAACGATGTTGTCCTCCAGAAAGAACATATTAGGTTTTTTGTTTTTTGTTTTTGGGTTTTTTAATAAATATTGATAAATTTAAAAAAATTGCGATCTTTTTTTAAGATTAATTTTTTATTTTTTATTATTTTTTAAATAAGAAATTAGAATATCAATCCAAAACACTAAATCGCATAATACGAGATTTAGTAATATGAAATTCCAAAACAATAAATCGAATAAGAAAAAGTCTCGCCTTATAAAATTTAGTAGTCTGGAATTTTAAGATCCTCATTCCAAAACACTAAATCACATAAGGCGAGATCTCGCCTTATGAGATATAGTAGTCTGGATTTTTTTATTTTGATTTTTTTACTGCCAATAATATATGTTTAAAAAAAAACAAATGCATCCTAAAAAAATTAAAACAAAATAAAATAAAACTATCATATTTTAGGTTGCCTCCTGAAAAGAGCAATTGTTTAACGTCCGATTCTTCTCAAAATTCTTCATATGATGGAAGTTCCAAATCAATGTTCATCGCATTAGAAACCGTCACCTTCTCATAGAATGGTTTCAGTCTATGTTCGTTAACCTTAAAAATCTTTCCGGTCTCTAAAATTTTTATTTCCACCGTACCATGAGAAAAGATATTAGCAATAACAAATGGACTAAGCCATCTAGAATGTAACTTACTTGGCATGAGCTTTAATTGAGAATTATACAATAATACTTTCTGTCCCACCTCAAATTGTTTCCTTAAGATCATATTATGTAAGCATCAAACCTTATTTCTTCTAGCTCTTGTAGTTGCAACTTCCTTTCCTCTCCAGCTTTCAGCAAATCCATGTTGCAATATTGCATTGCCCCAATAGACTATATGTTCAATTTCCACTGGTAAATGGCAAGCTTTACCAAAAACCAATCGATAAGGAGACATTCCTATCGGTGTCTTGTAAGCTGTACAATATGCCCAAAGAGCATCATCTCGTAAACTCCAATCCTTTCGACTAGGATTCACAGTATTCTCTAAGATGGATTTCAACTCTCTTTTCGATATTTATGCTTGTCCAGTCGTAATCCACCACAAGTCTTCACAATATCCACTTCTATTCAAAATAGGATTTCATACTATCTAGAATATTATCCAAATAATTCTTTCGAATCCAAGACAATAAAAAATCTGATAAGTCCAATTTATAAAATATGTCAAAATAAAATAAGTACATACACCATATATCTAACAATCTCCTCCTTTTTGACATATTTGTTATAAATACTAAGCTCCCCCTAAATCACATAGTTGGACATATAGATATCAAATTCACAATTCATATGAACTCCCCTTTAATCCAACATCAAGTTCCAAAGAACATCCATAGTAACAATAATCTAATCATCCAAATTTCTCTCCTTTGGGACAAAAGATGTCAAAAAGTAAGAAAAACTAGTCACGCATATACCTTGAAATCACTCGTTGAATGAAACAGTCACCATAAACAATCTGATGTCTCTCCTTAGGACAAAACAGTGTCAAAACGCAGAATTATAAGAATCAATAATAGGTGCAGTGGAAGAATCATAAGCATGCCAAGATGACAATTTACCACCATTCAAAACACCAAGAGATATGCCCGAAAGAGAGAGAGATACCTGGTAGAGAGACTCATACTGATGAGAGAGCTGAAAAGTCTTCGGTGGAGCCAAATAGAAGTCACAATGCAAACTACTAAAAACATATGACGACAATGGCAACATAAAAACTAAAGAAGAACCAAAAAAACAATTTTTTCACTTCTCTTTTCCTTTTTTTTTGTTTTTGTTTTTCAATTAAAAAAACATCAAACCATACTTCAAAAATGTAAAGCACACAGTCCCTGTACCCCTCGAAGAAATTTAAACTTAGGCTTATTCCTCATCACATTATCTCGGTCATCAACTGTCTTATTGATTTCTTCATCTGAAGTAACTGACTTATCCTCAGTCTAAATAGTTGCTTCATAGTAGTAACTAACTGTGAATCTGGACGCTTTCTTGTTTTCTTTCACTACGTCTTTGCACTTGTACTTCACCCTTTCTAACCCAAGAGTGCTTAGGTAACATGGGTTGCTACTGGAAATTTAATAGAGAGTGTCTAGATTTTCAGTTTTGACCCATTTGAAACATAATTTCTAACATCTTGTAGCATCTCGGTCTTATGCGCCCGATAACTCCATAAAAATGACACGTGGGTATGAATTTTCGAATCTTTCTTGATGTTCCTTCTTCTCGGACAGATCTGAATATATCTTTTTTCTCCTCATTCACTTTAGAGCATTCTCCCTTATAACCAATGTCTTGAAGATCCCCTTTAATCTTACCGATTTCGATCAACTTTTCTAACTTTTCTGTGCCTCCATTCAACATTCTCAAGCCCTTTTCAGTACAAGCTAACTTCAATCTGGCTTCACCGAGCTCGTCTAAAGCTACCATCAATTTCTTTTCTAACTCTTGGATGGTGTTTTTCAAGGAGAGATTCTCTTCCTTCAATCTTTCATTCTTTCTATATGTTTTTACCTATTTTCGTACATTAATTCGTAAGTCTCATAAATATTCTCCTTTTTATCACCTTAACCACTTTCATCACTGTTATAATATGAAGTCGAGCTTTAAGCTGAATCATCTAAGTTTTTCTCGAAATTTCTTTATTTACTCAATTTTTTGTTTTCAATTACTTCCTTTTCGGTTACTGTTAAACAAGTAACTGGACTTTTAATATGTAAAGCAACTAACGCATCACAATTAGCGATTTCTTCTTAGCTACCATATTCACTCTCGGATTCATTCTTACTCCAAGTGTTAGTAAAGGATTTTCCTTTTCTCTTCTTCAAAGTATTAGCACATTCAGCTTGAACGTGCCCGAAACCTTGACACTCATGACATTTGATTCTCTTCACTTTCCTTTCATCCTTTTGAGTTTTAATCTGTCCAATTCTTTGTTTCTTTTTTGCTTACCCCTTAAAAGATTCATTTCAAAATTTGTAAGAATTCTGATTACCTTCACCAATGACAGATCATTGATGTCGTGGGCTTCCTCTATTGTTGCAATTTTCGGAATAAATCTTGGAGGCAGTGATCTCAGTGTCTTATTGACAAGTTTCTTATTGAAATATTTCTTTCCGAGTTGATGCACCTGATTTGCTATATCTCGCAATCTTTCATGAAAGTCCCCAACGGCCTCATTCTCATCCATCTTCAGTTCTTCAAACCTCACAGCTAACATCTGTAATTTTGACGCTATTGCCGATTTGGATCCTTCATGAATAGTCTACAAAGCATCCCACGCTTCTTTAGCCGATTCACAGGCTAATATCATTGAGAAACGTCCTTCATCAACAGCACTAAAAATCACATGCATTGCTTATGAGTTTTCAAGTGCACTCTCTTCTTCAGCTCTTGTCCATTTAGCCGAATCTTTACGAACTATCTCTTCTTTGTCATTAGTAATCATTGGATGCATCCATCCATATAACACCGAGTTCCATGCTCTTGTTCCTTGTGCCTGAATAAAGACCTTCATCCGTGACTTCTATGCAGGATAATTAGAACTGTCCAACAACGGTTGCCTAATAATTGATGCTCCTTCTCTTATAGCCATGTTCATGAAACTAGGATCTGCACCAACTTGCTACCAAGTTTTGAATCGGTGACTTTTCTCTGATACCAATTGAAAAATCATAAGGGGTAGGTGTTTCGCAAATTTTTCAATTTTACGTAGTCGTCTCTGGCACAAATAAAATAAAACCAAGCAAAAATGAAATAACAAGAACACCAAAATTTGTTAACACAGTTCAGCACCCCTTGCCTGTAGCACTCCAATCCTGCAAGATCTGAACCCGACATCGATGGGTGATGTCCGAGCTAGTGCCCGATGAGGGTGGTGTACTAGAGAATTCAATCACTCAGAAATCGATATAAAATTTTCTTTTGTTTTAAACCACAAACATAATATGCATAAATCGATAACCAAATCGGGTATCACTTTATTTCATATTCATTTTCAATCAACACAACACAGTCACCAATATTTACGCTAGCCATTTGGCCCCTTTCATAGTTACAAACCACTTTAGTAGCTTGGAAAATACAAATTTATACAAAAAGATGCGGAAAGAGCATTTCAATACAAATTAAGGAAATGCAATGCAGACGCCAACTAATCCCGACCTCTATCCTTTACTTGTATGCTGTAGATACTCCCGTTGGCCTAACGAGGTATTCTTCAGATCCTGAAAAATAGTCGCAAATTTTGGGTGAGTTTTGCGAACTCATTGAGACAACCATCATTGATGGTTCACTAAATTCATGCAACACATCATTTCATATAACATATAATCACATTGGATCATATACATTTAATCAATCATGCCACATTGTACATTTAACACTTTACAATCATTTGGATCTTACATTAGCAATGCACATGCGACTCACTTTCTTTCTTATTGTTGTGACCGAGTGCCAATCACAGACTTATACAGATATTGGCCCATAGGGCTTAATCGGACAGAATCATGGAGCTTAACTCTACGTGCCATATCAGAAAAATCACGGGAGCAAAGTTCTACGTGGAAGCGCTTCATAATGGCAACTCAAGTCACAACGCCTTTATCTAAGCATGCATTTTATGAAATGCAATAATTTCTGAATACCTCATATATCATAATCTTATATGAATGTTCAGACAAAATTTCAGAGTCATCGGACCTAAGTCCGACATTCAACTTTCGTTGAGAATCAACTGACAAATTCATATCAAATGCACATTTATTTCATCTCATTCACATACAAGTAACACTTCAATATCTCAATCCAATATCACAGTCATCGGACCTCCATGTCCGGAATCAACATTCAAGCCACATTCATTCA
>JAOTAY010021864.1:0-32087 GCA_025629805.1 Erythroxylum baracoense | reverse complement strand
TTTTTTGAAAAGCTCCAAATTTGAGCTTTTGAAAAAGCTGTATTTTAGCTTTTAAAAAAGCTATTTCTACTCCAAAAATACTTTTGAAGTTTATAGCCAAACACTCATTTTTTTCCTTAAAATAGCTTTTGCGGTGGAAAAAAGTGCTTTTCTACCTGCCAAAAGCTGAACCAAACGCACTCATAGTCTAGTAGGTTGTAAATGATCATTAGCTAGCAAAATTAATGAATTAGGATTTTTGGATAAATATACAGCTTAATTAGGACTTAGTGTAAATTTAACACCCTCTAGTTTATCACATTCATCCATAATTTGAGGTCTTTTAACTTAAGTAGCTTAACTAGTATTTTTCATGGAAACGAATAGCTAAAAACAACAAGGTAGAAAAAAATTATTTTGTTAATAAATTACTATTCTGCTGACCTTCAGGTATGAGTAGAGTTAGTGGCTAGTTGAAAACGTGATAATAGTTGAGTAACCGGATCGTCACGAATCACAAATGTGTGCCTTCGTGTCAAAAGACTATAATGACATTTCAATCAAGCTATTAATAAATGACTTAGTCGAGTAACCGGATCGACATTCATCACCAATATTTGCCTCCAAGTAAAAGACTAAGTTTGTGGTTTAAAATTAAATGAAAAAAAGTGTGTTCTTGATAAAAACCTACCGGACTTGTAATAAGCTTGAATTTTCATGAAAATGTACTTAGGAACAGTTACAGATTCTAAAGGACCAAAGAATTATTAATGTGTGTGTATAATTGAAAAGGGTAATTGAATTAGCACTTAGATCTGGACTAACTTGTATATTTAGTTCGAAACTCTTAGACATAAATTTTGTAGGTTAATGATTAGCTATAACTTGTCAGATTGTGTTCAAGAATAAATTTATTTCATGAAGTTGAAGCCATTGTCTCTTTATTTTTGCATTGTGTGCTTCGTATTTATTGTGTTTGTGTTTTGTTTGCTTGAGGACAAGCAAACGTTTAAGTGTGGGTATGTTGATAGTTGACAATTGCATTGTGTTTTAGAGTTCCATTGGTTAAGTATTTAGTGTTAAATTGAGTGTTGAGTGTGTGTTTATGTGTTAATTGTGTTAGTTTATGTGTTTAAGTGTTTTATGGGTTAGTATGAGTCTATGAGCTTAATTGTTATATTTTTTAGGTACCTTATTGGGTTTGTTAGTATTTTAGGGTAGACGGCGAAGAACAGAGAAGTTGCGAGGAGTTTTCAGGCCAAAGACATAGCCTACGATCGTAGCATAGTAGGCCACGATCGTGACAGAGAGGGACGATCCAACAGTAGGTGGGCTATGATCATGCACTTGATAGAGAGATTCCATTAGGCCACAATCATGCACATTGGGCCACAATCGTGACAGAATGGTTTAAGCATTGGCCACGATTGTGGCCCTATTAGGCCTGAAGCAAAAACTCGAATTTCGCAAGATTTCTCAGATCGTTTCGACCCTGACTTTGACCTAGAGCACCTAAAGTATAAATACAACATTATAAGACAGATGCAGCAACCTAAAGAGTCGTGCAAGAAAGCCATCACATCAGCCAATTCTGAGAGAAAACCTAAAGAGAAATCGAGAGATTGAGGAAGGAGACAAACGAAGAGAGACACGGAGACAAAGCTAGACATGACGTACTTCTCGAAACCGGTGGTTTCTCACTATCGCTGCCTCCATAATTCCATTCTCGGCAGTATTTTTTGTTTATTCAATTTTATTAATGTGTGAAATTACAATTTTCGTCAAGAATAGGTTGTGTTGAATGTTGAGTTTTGTCTATACTCACTTTCGGGTTTTTAATTCTTGATAATAATAAAGTTTAATTGATTGTGTTATTGTTGATTTAATTGTGATTCAATTTCTATTCGTAATAATTCGGCAATTAACTAAGAGGGTGAGTTAAGTGAAAATAATCAATTTGGGCTAACGAGAGTTAGGTAAATTGATATATAAGAATTGGATCAAACTAGTAGAATCGTGTAACAAGAGATCGGACATAGGTTCCCAGTAGGTTAATAGACAATTTTAGAACTATTTTAGGTTGTAGGTAAATTGTGAATCGAGAGATTACAATTCTATAATTTAGTTTAGGGATTATTAGTTAGGGTTAAGGATTATAACTCGAGAGAGAGTAATCTACCCTAGGACCGTCTAGACCCATTAATTCGATAATTGCATAACTGGTTAGATTTTCATTAGCTTTGGATTAAAATCACCTTTCTCTCACTTGATAGTTTTTAGGTTAATTTTCGAATTGGGTTATGTGATTTTGCTATTTTGTTGATCTCTTTTCATTTTAATATTCATAATTGATTGTTTGGTTAATTTATTTCCTGTATTAGTTTATTTCTTTTAAATTATTTTAGTTTAGTACGACCTTAGATTTTAGGACTAGTTTAGGCCTCCTCGAGGGATCGATACCTTAGGTACTACGCGAACGACCCGTGCACTTACGAAATTTACCAAGGGTAATAAATATTAAAACTTAGCGTATGTAACTTTGCAAACAAAGGCCAAGAGTTAGTTTCAAAAATAATCATAGACTCAGTACTTACCTCCGAGCTAAATGATATGTCCTTTTCAGCTTCGAGCTCCTTCTCAACTTCTTCTTCTTTACAAGCAGTTCCTTGAGTACTACACTCAAGATTCTCAAGCTCCTCTTCACTCTGTAAAGTTTCTGCACTAATATCCATCGGGTACTCTTTAGGTTGATATGGTTACGTCTCTTTGCTTTGTGATGGTAGGCAGTTGATAACTTCCATCATTTGATTCGCCTGGCTTATCAAGTTCTAGATTCTAGAACTTGTTTCCTGCTGGAATTACAAACTATTAGCAACATACATATTAACTAATTCTTCCAAGGATGTACCTGAGTCTTGATAGGAAGCTTCTGGTATGTGCGGGAATTGTTGTTCTTCTTAAAAACTATCATGAAAGTAGTACGGCTGATTATCCCATCCATAAAAAAAGTTAAGTTGATCAGTCTAAAAATTGTTATAAGATTGAGAATATGAATTAAAGCACAAATTACTTCCATCCATATCGAAAAAAATTTTATCACAAACATAAAACAAAAAATGATAATATCACAAAATAACTGAAAAGAAATCAATTACGAACAAATATATACAAAACACTAATTAAAATCACAAACAAAAACTAAACACCATACCCCCCAACAACAATGCCAAAATTGACCGGCGCATCATAACACTAATCAAAATAAAATAACTAGACTAGGTCGATCCCATAGGGAGTGTTCAGTTAGCTTATGAAATAAAATTAATTGATGTTTATGAAAAATGAGGGAGTTTGGATTTTGGAATAAGAAAATAACATGAAATTAAATAATAAAAACAAATTAAAGAAAACATGTGAAAAATGATAAAAGTGGGAAATTTGGTAGGGATCCGATTCTTTGGTTTAATCTCGACCTACACCCTAATTAAGCTTAATTCATTGATTTGTTGTTCTTTTATCTCTCTTAGCAATTATCAGTCGTAAATTAACAGCAAGCTCTATTAATCTTGATTTTTTCTTAGATCCTAGTTAGTTACGAAGCGTTTATTAATTAACCCTAGCTATTAGGAAACTTAGAATAAGCTCTCTAAGTTTATCCGGACAATTGCCTTACGAATTAAAAAAATATATCAATCTAGGCAATAATCACACAAGCTCGAATTATTTAGCTTATGTTATGTTATCTCAATGATTCGCAATCATTAGTTGCTACAAATGAATCGAAAATACAACGATTACATATTACATTCAATTCTAGCAATGGGTTTTCATGAAAAACTATTCAATAGAGCATTAAAATCATCATCATTCAAATACCCAATCAATCCACACTAGATATCATAATCAATTCTTAATGAGAGAAAGAAACAACAAAACAATAAAAATGCTTAACCCAGGTCGTCGGCATCGATGTCACCTCCGAACCAGTATCGGGAACTTAGCCTTCCATGGGTCTCTCCAAATAAAATGCTTCAATCCCCACAAAAATACTCCCAACTGAAACCCCTACTAGCTGTCTTCACTACCGCAAACTCTTCTTTGCTCACTACTATTCAATGATTTGACCAATTAACAAGTTTGGCCATGGTACTATTCACGTCTCCTCCTTTTGCACGCTACTGCTCTCTCCCAACCATGCTACTATTTTCTCTCTAATGCCACTTTGTTTTCTCCCCTCTCCACTATAGCTCGATGTGACGAATTAACTTGATGGCCACTGTCACTGTTCATATCTTGTTTATAACCTTACAGCCTCTCCTTTGAATGCAGATGGATATGCCATATTGTTGGATTTTTAAAAGCCAATTGAGCTGTATTTTGAAGCAAGGAGGACCTCCAAAGATGTTGTCGTTTGGTATGCAAGGAAAGCTCCAAGGGCTGCTATTTTAGACAGGTTTTTAGCTCTCCATTAAACACATTTGGCTGTCTTTTTGGACAGCCTCTTTGATGCTTCTTCAAGTCATTTTTTTACTTTGTTGACTACATTTTGGACAGCCTTCCTAGCTCCTAATGGCTTCAAAACTTCATGCTTTAATCTTGTATTTGTATTCCATCATTAAATCTACATGTAAAATCAATAAGAACACAAAATCAGCAATTAAACACAAATATATGAATGATTTCAAATGAAATAACATATAAAAATATAGTAAAAATCCATTCATATCAACAGGTGTTAAGTTCCAGCCCTCACACTCATGGTTCACTCCTTTTATAGTTGTCCCTCTTTAACATTTTTCATTCATGTTGTCCAGTGTCCTCACACACTTCTTTATTTTTCCATGCCCTCTTCATGTCACACACTGCACTCATGTTGCTTCAGCTCACCTTTTCCTTTAAGCCACATTTAAATTCATGTCCATATCTTGTATAGGCATGAGAGAGTCTCATGCCTATACAAATCCATGCAAAGTTGTGAGTGATGCTTACGGTTGTGTAATAATTCTAGCAGGTTGTGAGCATGCTTCACCCTCCATTCTTTTATGCTTTATCCATTCTTTTTCTCTAATCTTCTTCTTCTTCCTCCATGAAGACAAGTGAATGTGGATCTTTGTAAAACGTCCCCAAATATAGTGCTTTTGGCTCACTTTAACTCCTTTGCTTCCAAATCGTGCCTAAAATCACATATGAGCCCAAGTGAGTATCTTAAGCAATTTTATGTCAATAATCGCTAAGTGTTAAGGAATCATTTCATAATCAATTATGAACTTATCATATGCCTAATATTAAAAATGACATAGGGGTAGGGCTAGATGCTAATGCAAATGTAAATGCAAATGAAAATGTAAATGCAGATACCAATCCAAATGCAAATGTAGATGCAAGTTCCAATATAGATGTAAATGCAAATGGAAGACAAACTAATGATAATGAAGATGCAAATGGAGATATTGATGATAAGCAACATGATGATATTACTTGTTAGGCCCTGTTTTCGAAGTCTAACTCGAGAGTCATGAAATGTGTGCGCAGCACTCTGTAGGGTTCTTATAACATCCCAAACATCCATAATTGAGCACTTGATATACGACAATCCATTCTTATGTTCATATCCTCAATGGTCACCCTAAACATATCACTTAATTTATCTCTTATTTCCACAACAAACTAAGTACATTTCAAGTTCCATTCAAGCCTAAATGTATCATAGGAAAGCATTGATAAGCCTACAACTTATAAATGTACATGATTTGGGACAAAAGCATAACTTTCAATATGGATGTCAGATCAAAGCCATTCAAGTATCGTTTCAAAGAGAACTTCGATTTCTACACCTTCCGTGAAGACCCCGAAGAGAGATTTTGTCATCTAAAGGGTCAAAATTTTGACAATTTTATAACTGCCCTGAGAATGTCTGCTTAGCGGATATATGTCCCTCTAAATGGACATGAACTGAGTTGGAGGGTCAAATTCCAGATTTCCAACTCCTACATGTTACGTATGACCCCTCTTATGCATATCTATCATTTCCAACTTATTTTCCTCATCATTTTTGCTTCATTATCACTTCCATTTCAACCCAATATCATTAACAACCAAATCATGATCTATATTTGGTCATCAACCTAAAAACATAAATTCAAACCTATACACATTCATCATAATTTCTGCACATGATCACATAAATACAACATCAACCATGTCAATACATTCCTCAATAATTCAACACACATTCAACTCCCTTTATCACCTTTATTTCATCTCTAACTTATCACACTAATTCTTGCCATTTCAAAACACCAAAGAACTCATTTTCTGTTAACTCAAGTAAAGAAAAAAGGCTATAATGTGTCCGGCATATACCCTGTGCAGCATCACAAACTTGTAAAAAGCATAACTCTCAACTCCGAACTCCAAAAATTACACACTTTATATCATTAGAAAGATCAAAGGATAAACTACAACTTCCAAGAAGACAACATTGCCTAAAATAACCTAAATTAATACAGTTTTTCCCTAAAGTCAGAATACAAATTTTACCCCTATAAATGCTTAAAAATACAATGCGAAAACTTGGAAAATCATGAGCAAAACATAAATATATTTCATTAACATCAAAAGGAAAGAGTTTTACAAAGCTTTGATACGAATTTCAAGCCATAAATACATCATTGGAACTCATAACACAAAATACAAAATGTATATGAATGAGTAATACTTGAAATACGGCTAAAGCCTTGTGTTTTCATAAACTAACTTAAATAAAAAAATATGCAGACTAAGAGTGATGCCTTGACTCTCTATCACTCGATCTTTTACTCTTCACCTAGAGATGGGGAGGAATAGGGGTGAGCTTAAAAGCTCTGGGTAAAAAGTTTATAGCGGAGAACAAGCAAAACCATTGAAAATATTCATTGCCATAGTAAATTGCATTGAATCCATAAAACACGTATTTCTAAAATTCTCAAGCTTGTCAAACAATTCATAAACAACATAGGTCATGTATTTCTTAAATTGTCAAACAAATCATAAACACATAAGCAATCATAATGGTTTAGGTAGTCCATAAACAAAATGGATCTTTTTTTAGTAGTCTATAAACATGAGGGAGTTTTTACGAATCTCCAGTAATAACAGAATGGACCATCGCAAATCCACACAATGGTATTGCTTAGTCCATAAACATGAGGGAGTCTATGACGGAGCTCCATGCTACTAGCGGGCAAGCGGGAGAAGCCTTTAACAAAGTCAACGTGCACGTGACATAACAGAATGGACCACCACAAACCCACACAATCATGAATTGCATATCTTGTAAACATCTTGCACAAAAGCACATTTCAGAAACATGATTTCCATAAGCATGATATATTTCAAATACAATTTCCATCATCATTTCATAAATCATTAACAAGGTTCATGTACCAAACATATAACAATTTCTTAAATCATTTAAGAAGCAATAAAAGCAATATTTATAAAGCAATTGAAATCATTTAACTCTATTGATTTGGAAAAAATACTCATGGCTCATTAACTCAACTATAAACATATAACTTACCTGGATTCTTTGCTTAAAACTTGCTTTAAAATGCCTCTCCTCTTGCTCCTCTTACCTCTCTTGATTCCCTTTAACATTGTCAAAATCCGATTCAATAAGAATACAAATTGAGAACCTAAAAAGCATATTCACTAAAAATTGATTTTAGAATACTTAAACCTGTGTATTTCCTAAGCTTCATAAACCAAAACCCTTTAAAAAATCCGAAGGATTAAAAAATGGGCTTACCTTGAATCTTCACCAAACAAAGAGATGTTTGGCTCAAATGGAAGCTCTTCTTTTCCTTTTTCTTTTTCTCTTTTTGAATACTCTCAAAATCACTATTGAAAACTAAGAAAAGATTAAATCTAATCTTTGTCTTCTTTCTTTTCTCTCATAAACGAAACCCTCTCTCCTTTCTTTCTTTTTCACGTTTTTCTCTTCTTCTCTCCCATCATTCACGTTTTTCTTCCTCTAATGAACAAGACAACATTTTTCCTCTTCCAATTCTACCCTTAATGAGTGCTAAATGTTTATTTTACCCTTCCTTTAACGCTTCATGGCTTTTATACTTAAGTGACATGCCACAATTGCCCTTTACACATTCTTACTGCTTTAATCTAACCAACCAGTAAAATAAATACTAACACTGAAATAAATAATTAAACTCTAATAATTATTCTATCATGACCTCATAATTCATTTAAATTATGCTTAACTCAATAAAAAAATTCAGGGGCCAACAAAGATAATCAGTGACCTCAACCTGGAAAGGAGCTCAAACTTACTATTCTGTACCTAGCAAAGTTGAAGAAGGATCACATGGATGGGCATTTTGGTAAGTTCCTTGGACTTTTTAAATAACTCCACACCAATTTTCCTTTTTTTGAGATTCTTTCGTATATGCCCAAGTAAGTTGAATTTTTGAAGGAGCTACTATCAAATAAGAGGAAGTTATAAAAGTTATCTACTGCGATATTAAGTGAGGAGTGCTCTACCATTTCACAAAACAAGTTGCCCAAAAAGCTTAAAGATCCAGGGAGTTTTACTATTCCTTGTTTAACTGATATTTTGTTGATTGACAAAGTTTTGGTTGATTTAGGAGCTAGTATTAATTTAATGCTCTTTTATTTAATAAATTGTTAGAAAGGTATAAACTAACCAAAATTAGCATTCAATTAATTGGTAGGTCAATTAAATGATCTAGAGGCATTATTAAGGATATGTTGGTTAAGGTAGATACATTTATTTTTCTATTTAATTTTATGATATGAGTCATAGATGATGATATTAAAGTACTTCTAATTTTTGACTGACCTTTTTTTTGGCTCTTGCTAGTGCTATAATTAAAGTTAATGATGGTAAATATGCTTAGGGTAAAGGATAAAGAGGTAATATTTAAAATATCTGATGTTATATGACACTTTTTAAACATCATCAAAAGTGTTTCTTTTTATGCTATTGATGTTACAGTTTTAGATTCTATGTAGGAAATTATCCATGATGACCAGCTAGAGTTGGGCCTTCAAGTGAGGAGGAGAAGAAAGATAACCCTATAAGAGTTAGGCAAATAGCCTATATTAAGGCTAATGAACTTATTGTACGAAAGAAAGTGTTTGAGGAGATTGACAGGAGTAAAGAAAAAAGGTTGAAACTCTCCATTGAAGATCTACTTGCTTTGGGATTAAAGAAGTTATTGGATCATCTTAATTAATCATTTCTGGAGAAGGACTTAAAGTTACCAATCATTATAGCATCAAATTTAAAGACGAATGATAGCAGGCATTCTCCACCCATGGAGACTTAGTTTTCGTTTTTTCCTTCATCTCCCACAAATCCAAACCATCATTCTCATCTTCCATGGCTAATTGTTAGAGCTCATTGTTGGCAGTATCTTCCATGGTCTTCGTGGCTAGGTTGTCTTGATCCTCTGACTTAATGGCAATGGCAGGAAGTTGGGTCTTTATAGGGGAGTTTAAGCTACATTTATCTTCTACCCATTTAATTATTTAGTGATTAATTTTTATTGTAGGGTACTCAAAAGATAAAAGAAGTAGCAGTACAAAGCATTAAACAAGCAACCGGAGAAGAGAAGCAAAAATGACAGCAACGCTTCGGTGTAAAGAAACTAACTCAAGAGACATAGCAAGATTGAAGGAAAAGAAACAACAAACTAAAAGGAAAAGTTAGTAAAGGTATATAGAAAGCATAAGAGGGAAACAACTTGGAAGATTTAAGATATTAGACAAATTAACCCCTCTTTTTACATATATAAGTTTTAGATGGAAGATGATTCAAATCGTTTGTGCAACCTTAAGAAAGCTTAATCCAAATATAAAGGAAGTTGTCAATGTTGAGGTAATTAAACTTCTTGTTAAAGTTATGTTTTTCCTTATTTCTAATAGTTCTTAAGTAGGCCCTGTACGAGTTGTTCTAAAGAAAAAGGAATGACAGTGATAACTAATGAGCAAAATGAGTTGATTCCTATGAGGGCCATCCCAGGTGGAAAGTATGAATATATTATAAAAAGTTGAATGAAGCCATTTTCTCTTTCCTTTTGTTGGCCAAATGCTTAAATGACTAGTTGACCATATGTACTATTGCTTTTTAGATGGTTTATCCAACTATTTTCAAATTCCCAAAGCCTCGGAGGACCAGAAAAAAATAACATTCACGTATCAATGAGGTATGTTTGCTTATAAGAAGATGTCCTTTTGGGTTATGCAATGCACCTACTACATTTTAAAGGTGAATGATGGTCAATTTTTATAATAGTGGAGGACATCTAGAGGTATTTATGGATTCATTTTCTATTTTTGGTGACTTTTTTGATTTGTGCCTCCATAATTTAGAAATAGTGGTTAAAAATTAGGAGGAAACTAATTTGAAAAAGGATTATGTTATGGTACAAAAGCGCATAGTTCTAGACCATAAGATTTCATATAGGGGAATGGAGGTAGCTAGTAAAAAGATCTAAACTATTGAAAAATTACCAACCCAAACTTCAATAAAGGTTGTTAAGATTTTTCTAAAACTTGTAGGTTTTTATAGAGCGTTCAATAAAGACTTTTCTAAAATTGTTAGGCCTTTGACCAAGTAACCGAAGAAAGATGTGTCTTTCATATTTACTGCGTTCATCATTCTTAAGGAGAAATTAACTAATGCCTCTATTATGCTTGCTCTATATTGGAATTTTCCTTTTAAACTAATAATGTGATGTGATAGATTTTGTAAAGATGTAGTTTTAGGTAGAGGAAGGATTAGCATTTTTAGCTTATTTACTATGCTAGTAAGGTTTTGACAAATGCTCAAGAAAATTACATAATCATGAAAAAGAATTGCTAGCAATAGTTTTTATGCTTGATAAGTTTAGATCTTATTTAATCTTATTCAAAGTTTTTGTTTACATTGATCATTTTATCTTATGATATTTCTTTAAAAACGAGGTGCTAAACTAAGACTAATTCTATAGATCTTGTTATTGCAACAATTCAATCTGGAGATCAAAAATGAAAAGGGGAGTTTGATAACTTAGCAGCAAACAATTTATCATGGTTAAATAACCTAAATTTGGAGAAGCTTAGAGAAGATAACATCAATGGTGCGTTTCTAGAAGAGTATCTTTACAATCTTGAAGAGTTAAGTGAGCTCGAAGCTCTATGGTTTACTGACTTTGCTAATTATTTTGTTCCTAAGATTCTTCTTAAAAGGTTTTCTCATCATTAAAAAAGGAAATTATTTTCTAATTTGAAGAATTATTTTTGCGAGGATCCCTATTTATTTAAGATTTAACATAAAACAATTGTTAAAAGATGTGTTCGTCAACCAAAAGGATGGAGGATTTTGAAGAATTGGTATGCTATTAGAGGAAATTAACATATAAATAAAATGGCCCAAAAAGTTCTTAAGTCGAGTTTTTATTAGCCTACACTATTTAAAGATGGCTTATTATGTACAATTGCGTGATAATTGCTAACAGATATGTAATATTTCTTATTGAAATGAAATTTCTTATTATCCTAGTTTGTGAAGTGTTTAATATGTGGGGCATTGATTTTATAGATGTGTTCCCTGTTTCTAGTTGAAATCAATAAATCTAAGTTATTGTAAATTGAATGTCCAAATGGGTTAAACCTTAAATTTTACCTATAAATGATGATAAGGTTATAGTTAAGTTTCTTAAAAATTTGCTTTCACAATTTGGCACACCTAGAGTGATTATTGGTGATAGGGGTATGCACCTTTCTAATATGCAATTTGAGGAAGGTCTCAAGAAATATAGAGTTAAACACAGAGTTGCCACCCTTTACGATCCTCAAACTAATGGCCAAATGTAAGTAGCTAACAGTGAGTTAAAATGGGTTATGAATAAAATAATAAAGCACTATAGAAAAGATTAGCCTAACAAGTTAGATGGTGCTCTTTAAGCCTACAGAATGACATATAAGACACCAATAGACATTACACCTTATAGGCTAGTGTATATAAAAGTATGTCACTTGCCTATTGAACTTGAGCATAAAGCATATCGAGCAATCAAGTTTATTAACTTTAATCTTGATCTTGTAAGTGAGAAAAGGAAACTCCAAGTGAATGAGTTAGAAGAATTTTGTATAATAGCTTATGATATTTCAATGTTGTATAAGGAATAGACCAAGAGATACCATGATGGGAAGATTAAGCAAGTCAAGCAGTTGAAAAAGGAAGATCAAGCTCTCTTATACAACTCCTAACTTAAATTGTTTCCAGGTAAGTTGAAGTCTAGATGTCCAGACCTTTTATAGTCAAACAAGTTTTTTCTATGACATAGTGGAGGTAACCTATTTAGAAAAAGGCACGTTTAAAGTGAACGAGCATCAGTTGAAGTTATATTTTGGAGTTCATTTTGAAAGCTTGCTAAAGGGGAGTTAAATTTCTAATACAAAGAGTTGTATGTTAAAGTAGAAATGTCAAGTGAATAATGTTAAACAAGCACTTCTTAGACGATAACCTAAGTTTATTTGGTAATTTTGTTTCATTTAATTTTTGTTTTGGGGTTTATAAGTCATAATTTTATATTTTACTTTATATCTATGTTACTATCGTGGTTTAGTATAAAAATTTGTCTTGGTTTCTATATATTTTGAGTGTTATTTTTTGTCTTTTATACCTTGGGTATATTTATTGGTGTATAAATTTGAAAGTATGAGAAATATGGCTAAGTATGAAACTTTCAATTAAGTTATACGCCCACCAACATGTCCGTATTGGCAATCATGTTCCTTTACCAGCTTAGTGAAAAGATCAACATAAATATGTTTCATATGAAGAAAGGTTATTTGAAGGTTTAAGTAAGTTACACGAACTTTAACACACTTATATTGGTTGTCATATTTTACAAATAGCCCCATAAGTGAGTTACACGAGCTTAAACATACTTATAAACACGTCATGTAAGTTGTTTTAGTTTCAGTAACTTACACAACTAGGAACATGCCTATGTTCTTGATCGTATACCTTACTAGCTCCTTTTTCTTTGGATCTTTAAAGTTCTGATGAGTTATTAACATGCTCATGTAGAGGCAGTGTAATTTTTAGCATTTGCTTAGAATACATAGGCAATTACACACCCATATTTCTTAATTTTTAAATTTTAATTAGACAACAAAGTCTATAACACAAGCCTATTATAACATGTATTCATCTTGTCTTAACACACTCAGTTACATAACTATATTTAGCCATATATGCTCATGTTTCTTAAGCTTTAAACATGAATTAGGCAACAAGGCCATAAGGATGCACATGTTCTTGCTTATGTTGTGTTAGACCCTTTTTTTTATAACTGAACTACCAGAGAAAAGAATCCCATTTCTCCATTTTTTTTCTTTAGGCAGCCCATTCCCTCAATTTTGATGACAATTTTAACCACCAAACTCCATTTTCTTTGAAGCTTAATGGATAAAAGTGAGTCTATGTACTATAATCACATTTTAGGTCTAATTAACTTATTAAAGTGTATTCTTTATACTTTAATCATGTTTTTTGGTCTAATTAATGGATTAAGGTGATTCTTTAATCTTGAATCATATTTTTGGGTTTGATTAATGGATTAAATTGGAATTTTTATATTTTAATCGTGTTTTCAGGTTTAAATAACGATTAAGGTGGATTTTTTTGCTTTAATCATATTGTTTAAAATATTAAGGTGAGTTTTTGACATCTAATCATTTTGCATTTGTTAAGGCATTTTATTTTTATGATATTTCCATTTACTAAGTTGTGATCATTTGGTTATATATTACGCTATGTTATTAGATTAAGATGATTCTTTTCTAACTATTCATGCAAAGATGGAGATTGGGTTGTAAAGTCTTATCATTTTCGCTCTTTTCTTTTTCTTATGTGTCGTTATTTGTGGAGTGACGTCTCTTATGGATGTGGTAATTTTCATTAAGAAGTTCATCTATGTATTTAGAAATTGCTTTTATTTTCTTACTTTAGGGTATAATGACAAAGAGAATATATGTTATACATCAGCGTTAGGAAAAGGAAGTCCTTAGAAAGAGATAAAAGTGAAGGCACATCTCAGCAACCATTGAGACGACTCAATTCAGCATAACCTCCACCTCCATTTCAACCTATGCTACACTGTACTACACCATCACATGCCACTATATTTAAGGGATTTGTGAGCAAATTATTTTGTGAGAGTAGGCATATGGATTGGGTAGTGCTTGATTAGGTTAGAATGGCACAAGATGTCCGAGATTTACTAAGTGCTGGTGAATGTGATAGTTTCTTTATGATTGAGGAGCCTACATATAGAGAGTTAAGTTCTTTAACACCTTTATGTTGGAGAAGAAGCATGTCAGTTGGAGTTTGGATAACACTTTTTAGTTTCAAGTGTTTGGGGAATGAAAGAGTATAAGTTATACACAATTTTTTATATATGTTAGATGTTACTTTATTGAGTTTGTTGCTTCTGAGGTTTATTCTACTTTGAGAGTGGACCTTCTTGTATTTTTTTGGTAAATTAGAAGATTTTATACAAAATTGAAAAGTTATGTACATCACTAGAGACTACTTGAGTAGTAATCTCTTACCTACCAAAAGGAAACAAAGGTAAATACGTGAGAAAGATACATCACTTCCTTACAACAACACAAAAATCGAGACAACAACAGCCTTCCTACCAAAGAGACCTTATAGAGCTAGCTCATCTAACCAATAATTCAAGCTTACCTAGAATCAATTTATAGCACTATTAATCAACCAACAATTAATTACAATCCAAATCAACCGTAGGAGATGGTCCTGCTACTATAAAGCTTGTGAGCTTCTGCCTAGAATCCTCTTATATGTTTTAAGAAAGTCTTTAACCTGCCAACTCCATATTTTGCTTATTGGAAACAATAATATTTCCTAAACCTGTCTTCTCTTCTGCTTTAGAAACTTAAGAAATGTTAGACCTCCATTTGATATCAAACCTGCAAAAAAAATTATTAGTGAATAAGAACTTTAGCAATTACCTCCTCATAGTGTTTGAGCTAAGATGTTCCATAACTTGGAAGATTACTCTGGAGCATAGGCTCCCTACATCCTTGACTTCATCTTTGAATGTTCGATTATTCCTCTCAGTCTAAATGTTATAGACAATAATAGAAAGAAGGATAGGGAAAAGGTTTATGTCAGAGGTCTGATATTTGAGGATTTGTTAAACCAAATGGGGATGGATTGAAGGTTTGTCTGGTTAGGAATGTGTATATGGAAGTGGTTGAGACATTGTTCCTACATGGTTTTAGAGAAGGGACATTCGAAAAATAAGTGTTTAAGAGTCTCATTATCCGAGGTACATAAGGAATAGTGGTTAGGAGTATGGAGATAGAGAAGTTTGTCCCGCATTTGCAACTTCTTAAGGAAAGCCAACCATAGTATGAAAGAACAACTAGGGCTGTTACTTTTAAACCAAACCAGTTTATGCCAAGGAACATTATGTATTGGAGGTCTCAAGAAATTATAGGCTAAACCATTAGTGTACTTTTTTGAAGGGCTAGCTAACCATTTCAAACAATCTGGTTTAAAGCTATTTGGTTGGTACAGTAGGGGCTCTAGGTTACCAATGATCTCTATAGTAGCCTCTTACCATCTCCATTCATTATTACTCCTATCCTAAATCTGAATTGGTTCCCTATTTTATCCCTCACAAATAAGATTTTTCCCTAACTCCATGAACTATTATTGGTAGGTTGGGCACTCCAGAAATTTTTCCTTCTCAAAATAATATAATGCACCTACTTAACCTACAAAGCTTCACTATCATCAAACAGATACCAGATCCTTTTCCCTAACAGGGCATAATTCCATGTTGACAAATGCTTAATCCCTAAACCTCCCTCCCTTTTCGGTCTACTAATGTCACTCCATTTAACCTTAGCATGAGAATTAAAAGCCACCTTCCTATCCCACAGAAAATTCCTAAGTTTAGACTCTATATCCTTAAGGATGGAAGTAGGAAGAATGAAATGGGTTGACCAGTACACTTGGAAAGAAGATAGGACAGAAATCACCAACTGGAGTCTACCTGCATATGAAAGGTATTTATGAGTCCATTTGTTATCCTAGTATCAATTTTGTCCAATAAGGGTAAGCAATCCCTCTTAGATAACCTACCTGTTAAAAGAGGTACCCCTAAATACCGTATAGGAAGAGTGCCTTTCTTGAGCCCAAAGATAACTTCTATTTGATGAGCTAGGTGGTCCATATTAGGAGATAAGAAAAACTGACTCTTGGAAGGATTCATGTCCATGCCAGAAAAACTAGAGAAGTTACACATATAATTAAGCAAGGTTTGAGCTTAACTCAGATCTGCATGAAAAAACATTAGGAGATCATCAGAGATGGGTGAGTTTAATTTGCACCTCCAATGGTATTTGAAGGAAAGGCTACCATCTATGCAAACATTCAAACTCCTAGAGAAAACTTCCATATAAATAATGAAGAGGAATGGAGATAAGGGATCTCCTTGTCTTAGGCCTGACTTCCCTCTAAAAAATTTAGAGGGAGATCCATTGATCAAAATAGAATAAGAAGGAGAGATTATACATTCTCTGAACTTTAGAGGAAGGCCTACAGCTACTAATGCATTTAGGAGGAAATCACATTGTATGGAATCATAGGCTTTTTGAAGGTCCTCTTTAAAAGCGCATCTCTTCTAGTTATTTGAAAGGTGATAATTCTTATAATTTTCTTAGGCCAATAAGATGTTTTCCCCTATTCGATGGTTCTTAATGAAAGCACTTTAGTTTGGACTAACAATGTGAAGAAGAATCTCTCTAAGCCTATTTGCTATGATTTTAGCAATCACCTTATAAAACATATTGCAACAAGAGATGGGCCTATAGTCTAACATTGTGGAAGGGTGATCTTTTTTAGGAATGAGAGAAATAAAAGTGTAATTAAGCTCTTTAAGGCGTTTTCCATGTTAGAAAAATATTGGATGGCACGGGTAACTTCCTCTCCAATAATATGTCAGGTTTGTTTAAAGAAAAACCCATTAAACCCATCCGGACTAGGAGCCTTATTAGGATTAAGAGAATTGAAAACCTCCCTAATCTCTTGTGCTGAGACTTTAGCAATAAGAGAATTAGAAAGATTTTCAGGTAATGAATGAGGGAGAAGATTTTCCACAAACTCTTTAGAAGAGTGATTTTATCCCCAATAGAACCTTGAAAGTATTCAAGAAATTGATCTTGAATCTCTTCTAGACCAACAATCCTGTTCCTATTTCCCACTACTAAAGAATGTATGTTATTTCTGTTTTTGTTAGCTAGGAGTGAGTTGTGAAAGAATTTGGTGTTTCTATCCCCTTCTCTGAGCCATTTAATCCTAGAAGACTGTTTAAAGAATGACTCCTGATCTTCTAAAGCTCTAATTAACTCATTAATGGCCTCAGATTCCTTAGCAATCAGAAGAGAAGACTTAGGCAAAAGTCTCATTTAATCCTGGATGTTATTAAGAGTAACTTGGCAACTCTTAACTCTAACATTCACATCACCTATTTGGCTAGAATTCAAAATTTTGAGAGCATTTTTAACCATCTTGAGCTTAGACACAACACAAAACATAGGAGTACCCTGAACTTGAGAGGACCAAGCATCCTTTACTGTCTGAAGGAAATTGGGCTGAGAGGCTAGAAAATTAAAAAACCTGAAAGGAGAAGATCTCTTCTGCATGTTTGCTAAAGACCTAACCACTATTGGAGAATGGTTTGAGATGTTTGCGTTATGAATAATGCTTTATGAACTGGGAAACCTAGAGCTCCAAACTGAGTTAATGAGGGCTCTATCTAACTTCCTAACAATAAAGAAATCTCCACATTGTTTGTTGTTTCAAGTAAAACTTGTGCCATTGGAATTTAAATCATACAAAGCATTGCCCTCAACAAACTTCCAAAAGTCACTCATCCCATTCATAGCTGAGGGACTTATAGGATCTGTCTCATAGGGGAACAAAATAGCATTAAAGTCCCCCGCTATAATCCAAGGAAGATTACCTACAGAGAGGTTAATATTAGACAGATCTGACCAAAGATTCTTCCTATAGTTAAGGTTATTGTACCCATAAACACAAGTCACTGAGAAGGATGAAGAACAATTCCTAGGGGACAACTTTAAGTGAATTAAAGCTTAGAATAGAACACAAAAAATAATCAGGGTTCCAAGCTGACACAATTTTAGCATTCGAAGCATGGTCTACATTACTGTAAGAAAGCCATCTAGGAAACAAGGAGGAGCAAACATTATTCAAATAGGAGGGAGACCTAATCCTAGATTCGATCAAACAAACAAAAGAAACAGATAATCTCTTAAGACAAGTCTATACTGCTAATTGTTTTTTAGGGTTGTTTAAACCCCTAACATTCCAAAAAACAAAATCCATAACACAAAAACCAGAAGTCACCTCCTACTTCAATTTCCTCCTAGATTTCCTACTTTTCCTCACAGTAAAATCCCCCTCTGCCCCTCCCATAATACCAGGACTATTAGGAACCAATTTAGAAATAGGAGAGGAAGGAATTATACCTACTTGATTTATAGCAGGAAAGTTTGGATCCTCAAGGTCTCCACTCGATTCATCTTACTTCTGTTGCTCCTTGCTTAGAAAAGAAGGACTACCAATAGTACTTACATCTTATTTAACTTGTATTGTCATCTTATTATAATGATCCATCTATTGAGGTCCTTGGCCCTTACATTGCTCGATTTATATCTCTAATGTTCTAATCTCCTTAATACTTTGAGCTGCCTTCTCTAAGATTAATTCCTACTCCTTTTCTTGTTGATTTGAATTATTTGGTATCTTCTCCTTTCCTTTCTCCAACTCCTATTGTAATCCAGTCTCAAACAATCTCCCTGTAGGTGCCCATTCCTTCTTCTGTGCATGATGATCAGGCCTCCATTCGTACTCAATCCTTATTTCCTTAAAATTTATTTTCCCTTCCTCATTGTAAGTAGCCAATTGGAAAAAAAAGGCCAGCTCCTCTGTAATTCTAACTCCACAGACATCCTTGCATACACTATCCTAGACATCCTAGCCGTCTGTGTATCCATAACAAGAGGGTAACCCACAACACTTGCAATTCTTCCCAACCCTTCCGTGTTTTAGTATTCTATTAGAATATTATGAAACCTAGCCTACACCGAGGTAAACTTAACATCTTCTTGTTCCCCTCCCCCTCGGGCCTTTCAGACTCCACTTTCTCATAAATAAGGGCTTACCTTGGATATGCCAAGGACCCTTTTCCAAACCAAATTCAATCCTATCTCTGAATTAAACTTAACAAAAAATTGTTTGAACTAGTAATTAAAGTTTCCTTTAGCCCAAACTTTACCCAGGATTTTGCAAACACTCTATGAACCAAAGGAAAAGCAGGTTGCTTTCCTATGAAAAAACCTATCAGAGCTAATCTGAAATGTGTAGCTCCCTTCTTAGCTAACTCTGGAGGGGGGATGACATAAATCTGATCGTCCTTGACCTCTGAGGGATAGTAGGTTAAAGCTTTATCTTCTGTGGAGTCCGCCATACCATCTGAAACAACTGACTTCCATGATCTGGTGTTCCCCGAGGTTTTAATCTCAAGGGAATAGGAAGAAGTTTTCGGATTAGTCTCCTGCTGATACGTAGATACACCTTTAACTATTAGGGATTTTGTCACTGAGGAGATTTGGTTAGGGTTGATAGAAAGGGAAGTTTTCAAAGGTGGATCTTTAGTCAGGGGGATAATGGAGTTTGGGTCAGTGTTTTGGTTATAGGTTCGATTAGGGATTTCAAAGGAAGATTTTTTGTGGGAGAAGGGTGCGAGGACAAGTAAAGGGGAAAGAGGGATTCGAGGCTAGGTAGGAGAAGAAGACGAAGCCATAGAGAAGGAGCTGTTACCCACCTGTAATCTCAGAAGTTATGGTTCTCTGCTCTCTCGTTCCTCACCATGTTGGGCATATAATTTTTTATCATTACTAAACAAACATATTAGTGCACTATTAGCTAAGAGTGACATTTTAAACCCATACGATCAAAAGCCTTTATCCTACGATCCTGGGCACAGAGGTACATGCATTTCTTTTATAGTCATACATTAAGTGTAAAAGGTGAAAGTATTGAAGTGGTGAATAAGATGAATATTTTCAACTTATATAGCATGGTTGATGGAACTCCCATCCACCTTATCCATACATTTGGTTTTTCAAGCATCAAGCATATGATGCTAAGGTTAGAGCTAATTGTGTGGGCGTATATGTTATCATATTAGTTAGAGGTATGAGATTAATGGTGAGATTACCTGAGATGCAAATTGTGCAATAAATGATACCCATCTATATTGATATTTTGAGATCTATGAGTATGACATATAGGAGACAAAGCTAGCAAGGAACCCATTATATTTTAAATAAAGCCTAGGAGATTGAGGCTACTGATAGAGTTGAAGGGGATTGCCCTAATGTACTAAAGTTATAGCTCGACCATGATATTCCTCCATCATCACCTCTAGTTAGACCCGAGCATCAAGATGAACCTTTTGTTGGTGTCAACACACCTATTCAACCATCCCCCTCTCAATAGCATGATTAGGATTGGATCGGATTGTTCAATTAGAAAATTTTGTGGGTTAAATGTTATGGGTCCAAGGAATATCAGAGATGGTTAGTGGGATCTTTTATTGACATTAAAGGCACATGATAGATGGATAGAGGATGTTCTCGTCCATATTGTTGATCATTTGGAAATTGTAGTTCTGCCTCCATATATGAGAGCTAGTATACCTCCTCCATTACGTCAGTAGTTAGATGATCCTATAGTAAAGGTGCCAGTTCCAATTGATAGAGTTGCTATAGTTACTAAGGAACTTGATATTCCTTTAGCAAAACAAACTGATTCACCTAGTGAGATTGAGTGCGAGGGAACTTATGCTTAGATTATGGATTTTTTGGCTACCATGGTGACTTAGACCGTCAGGATTCTATAAATGAGTGGTAGGACAAATTATCTTTTCTTTGATCTTATGATTCTTGAATTTTGTTTTTTTTATAGTTAGCAAGGAATTAGCATTGCTAAAATGATGTTATGTTTCCTTTCCTTTTTTTTGTTTATTATTGATACGCTAACCCATAATTTTCTATATATATAGTCAATATATGTTTTCAATTGCTATTTTTTTTATGCTTTATCCTTTTTTGTGTGCAAGGATTACTGCATATGATTTGGTCAGAATTCACGTCAAGAATCAGAATATTTTATTTACAAATCAAAGATGTACTAGTTTACTCTACCTTTCCTTATATTGATTGTCTTTCATTTTTTTCTATTCTTTATTGTGTCAATTAGGGACAATGTACATCTTTAAATATGGGAAGTGGTATTGTAATTTTACTATCAACTTGATTATCTTTCAAACATATTTTAGTTCTTATATGTTTATTCTTCTTAATGAAAATTTTAAATCTATTAATTCTTATCTTAAAACAACTTAAGTTGTAGTGAATCATTGAGTTAGGTTAGAATATAAGAGGAAGAAGGTATGGTTAGATGGATTCTTATTTTCTAATTTATGCATGGTTGTTTTGATAATTGATTTGGATAAAAGTGCTTAGGATTCATTCATACATGAGATTAGATTATAAGCTTTTGAGCCTATAAACAATCATCATTATTATATTATGCTCTATTTTTCTTTGTTATGTGTTTATCATGCATAGTTAGATGATTCTTAAACTTGCTTTTATTATGCATGTTGAGACCATAAGTTAGATTAGAGGCATTAAGACAAACCCAGACCTTATTTATCAGCAGAGTTTATATTGGGTGTTACTGTTGTTGTTGTTACTGTTGCATCAAGACAAAAAAAGATGCATAGATTAAACTTTCGTTTAGTGTTTTTCTTTGATTTTACCCTACCTTATTTGTTATCATTTCGACGTAACCAAATTTGACCTTTAACCATTTCTTTAAATTATTTTAACTACATTACAAGTTAATGAACTTTTTTTTGTTATTCTATCATCTACTTTTTCACCCTAAAGGATTATAATTACTTGATTACATAAGAATCTGATTAGATGAAGAAGTATTAAGAATGAGGTCATATAGTTGATTTGACTAAAGGTGCAAGTTTATGTTTTTAAGACTATATCTTCTCATATGTTAATTATCAAATTTTTATACATTCTACTTATAAGCTCAAAAGCAACCAATTTAGAAATATCTTGAAATGAACTTAATTAAAAAATAACAAGAAAAAAGTGTATGTACTTAAATTGGTGTAATTATGAAAAGAAGAAAAAGAAGATACTTGTGTTATTCATGACTTATTTTATAACTTATTTACATTTTATTGGGAGTATTTGTGCTAGATTGAAACAAATTTTGTGTAATCTTATTTATACAATTTCCTTCATTTTCATTAACCCAAAATTTACCCCTACCATAACTTTACCTAAGCCTTATTATACCTTGATAAAGATCTTCTAATTTTTGTTTATAATTTATTTTGTGATGGTAAATATGTGATTTATTAGCAAGAATATGGTTAAGATTCCTTCTAAGTATTGATTTGAGAGTTTTAGTAACTTTCACCTTAAACACTTTGAGCAAATTGAGTGAATCTTTTGTGTAAGGGTGTTAAATCTTATTTTACTTAATTTCAGAAAGATTATCAAGATATCATTTTTGGTGTTTGCTTATGGGAGTTCATTCTATGATTGTTTGATTCTAATTATAATAGAGTTTGATTATTGAGATATGATAATTCAAAGTGTAGATAGATATAGAAAAGAGTGGATATTTAGAAGGGTCAATAAATTTAAATTATAAATTGCTTGAGGATAAGCAAATGTCTAAGTGTAGGAAAGTTTGATAAGTTCATAACCTTTCATATTTTTAGGTTTATATTAGGAAGTATCATTTGTTTATTTTAGTGTTTTTATTTTTTGGTAACGAATTAATTAATACTCTGCTTTCATATTTGTAATTCACAAATTTGGAGTAAATTGAATGAATTTAGACAAATTTAAAACAATTTAGAGTTATATTGATCAAGTTATGAAGTTATAGGACAAGTAAATGACCTAGTACACATTTGTGTACTAATTTATGTTCTCCATTATTTCTTAATTTCAAGATTATAAAGTTGTGTTTAAAGAGTTTGAGCTATGTTTATGTTACACGATCGTGTTTAAGAAGTACACCTGTGTTTTATGCTAATGAGCTCGTTTTCTCATTTTAAGCCCACATTTATACATGGGTTTGCTCTAATGCCTAGGATCACATAATTGTTAAGTACACGACTTGGTACACAACTATGAACTTGCACGTATTCCACCCAGGATCTTACTTTTCAAACTATAAAAGTCAAAAATGAAGGGGAAAAAAATTAAGTTTGGAAGGCGTGATTAGACAACTTGAAATGGTTAAAAGAATGAAGAACAAGTAAGGAGACATACTTAGAGTGGATTTCAATTAATCTAAAGCAGATTTTGTGAACATTAAAAGATTATGTTTTTCCTTTAGTTTTGATGTTATATCTTCTATGACTAGGAACTAAACCTTTATGATACTTGGATATGATGAACCTTGAAATGAATTTTTTAGCTTATTTTCATTTTAATTCAATTTATTCTTCTTTTTCATTGAGATTTGATTATGTGTTGTTTACTGTTCTTAAATTAATATGTATTGATATGTTGATTCATGTTTGATTTCATGCATTTAAGATTAACAAATCCTTTGTATGGAATGATCTAGCATAATAAAAAAGAGTTATATGTAATTCTAAAGATATGTTGATATAAATCTTTCGAATTAGAGTCAATTCTAATAGAGGAATTCACAAATCAGTTGATGTAATTATAGGGTTCTAATGAGAAAGATGTTTTATTTAGTTAACATAGGATTGGTTGTTAATAATATTAAAAAAGATATTAGCATAATTGAAGATTTTCTATGGTCCGATAAACTTTAGGTTAAATTGATGTGTAAAGTCTTATTTACATGAGAATTCTTAAGGATATTCACTATCTTTGTGCTATTATTATTATTGGTTATTTCTTAGTTTAATCTTTTTTCTTAGATGGTTAATTGTGTTGATTTGTTTTATTTTATTACTTTAAATTAGAATTTAATTAATCACCATTCTTATAATTTTTCAAGCAAATAATAATAAAAAAGGATAATACTAGTAGTCATAGTATGTAGGATCGACACTTGGTACTCTATAATCTATACTTTTGCCTAGAAAGATCTATAGGGTAGGATTCAAAAACACACCATACAAAACCTTAAACTTTAACTATTAGGAATTAAACAAGAGTCATACAAATATACTATGAGGCTTAGTTAACTTCTCAGGTCTCACACAATGTAATTTAAGATATTATGACTCACATTATTCCCTTTTTATTATCAATTTTACACACATAATAGGAGATATGTTATTGTATTAACTCTTTTTTAATTTGGATTGGATATCTATTATTCATGAAATATCTTATAGATGTTGGTTTATATATACTTAATGTTTAACTTGAGTTCACTAGTCTACCCTAAACTTCATCTTTTTAGAACTCCTATATGGAAACTTAAGACAAATATATTGGCTATTTAATCACTCTAAACTAATTTATTTTTATTATCCAAAATGAATTTTATTGTTTAAACTTTGTTCTCTCAATTATTACATAATTAACATTATAATAAACATTGCTTGTCATATAGTAAACAACGTCATCATATAATGTTATTTTTAGAAATGTTCAATAACAATTCATCAATTTCTATGTAATACAAGTGACTTCACATGCCCAACATATATATCTTGAGAAATTGATTTTGTCATTGGGTCTATCATCATATCAGATTTAGATATATATTTCATGTTCACTTCACCTTATGTAATTATATCTTTCAGGCAATTGCACTTGGTATCTATGTATTTGGTTTTGGAAAGAAACTTGGGATCTTTTGTATAAGTGATTGTTGTTTGACTATTATAATTGATTAATACTATACCAGTCTTACCTTTAGTAACTACCATATGAACTAAGAAACTTCTAAACTTAGAGCATTTTTAGTCATAATACAAGAAGCTGTTATGCTTTTCCATGATATTACATTGTTGTTGAGTAAGAAAATATATTGAAACATAGATTTTCTTTCATCTAAATCTACTCCTCAATTTGTATTTATGTAACCTCATATACATAGGTCATTGCTTTGATAACACAATGTACAACTGACAATATCTTTTAAATATCTTAATATTCTCTTTATAACTTCCTAATGTGCTTGACCTAAATTTGACTAATATCTGCTCACCATTCTAACAATGTAATAAATATCTAGTCTTGCACATATCATTGAATACATCAAACTTCTATCTATATTGAAATATGGAACTTTCTTCATTTTTTCTCTTTTTTGGTGTTCATGGACAAAACTTTTGATTGAGATATTCACCTTTAGCAAAAAGATTATCAATTGAATTATAATTTTGTACACTAATTCGTTTAAGAATTTTCTGAATATATGTTACTTATGAAAGAGACAATAATCTCTTAAATGGTCTTTGGAAATCATTAATCTAAGAATGTATGCAGATTTACCCTCATATTTCATCCAAATTCAAATGATAACCAGTGTTATTTTTTTAACAAACTTATAATCATTACTATCAATTAAAATATCATCTATATATAAAGATAAAATCATAAATTTATAGTTAACTATTTTAATATATACATAATGATATTCATTAATCATACAAAAATTATATGAAAAATCAGATTATAAATAGTACATACCGCTATCATGAGGACAACTTTAGGCCATAAATCAATAATTAACATTTGTACTTGGCTTGTCACAATGAAGCCTATAGGTTATTCCATATAAATTTCTTATTATAATGCTCCATTTAAAATAGCAATTTAATATCCATGTTATATATTATAGTTAATATTAGACATAATTGAAGCAAAACTTATAACAGGTAAAAATATCTCTTTATAATTAATTCGCTTATATTGTGTATATCCTTTAGCTATAAGGCATGTGTTGTATCTTTTGATACTGTCATCAACCTTTCACTTTATTTTGAGAACCATTTTTTCTTCTTTTTTTTTGCTCATTAAGGAGACTAAATAAGTCCTATACTTGATTAGATCTTAAATAATTCATTTCCCCTTTATTACTTTCATTCATTCTTCTTTAACAAGAACTAGTAAGAGCCTTAATTAAGTTTCTTGGTTTACCCACTTCTTATGGGAGAATCATTTGAATTTCTCTTTATATTTTAAAAAGACGCCTAGGAATTACCATAATGTAAATAAGGTTCATAAGAAACAAGTTCATCAATGTCCTTATTGCTCCCACTATAATCATATACAATATGTAAGCTCATTGGTTACAATTTGAATTAATCTAGAGTCAATTCTTTATTGAGATTACTCCCACTCATAAAGTCTCTCTCCTTATTTTCATGTAAGAAAATCATTATGTTCAAGAAACTTATATAAAAATAGGGTTTCTCCTATTTCACCTTCATTACCTTGTTCACCTATGAACACATATTTCTTTGAGTGATCAAAATACCTAACAAAGATACTTTTCTACTATCATGGGCCTAGTTATCTATATTTATGAGAAAGATAATAAGTATATGTAAAATACGCACGTGGTTTTAGGTTTTTTATGTCATGCTTTTTACCTATTCGTAACTCATATAACACGTTCGTAATTAATTTTATGGGCATCAATTAAGTACATAAGTGGTTGTGAGATAAGTGAAATTTCTTATTCCATCATAAAACTAATAATTTATAAAGCATTCTGTTTCACCTTTTCATAAGGATATTTTGTTTTAAGGTTCAATCTTTTATTCTTTTTTTATCACACATCTTGAACGTATTAAAAAAGTATTCTTTTCTTTGATCAGTTCTTAATATTGTTATTTTCTTGTCTAATTGATTCTAAACCAAATTCATATACTTTATAAAACAATTTAATGCTTTTAATTTGTTAAAATCAAATAGACATGACCATACTAAGTGTACTTATACATAAAAGTGATGAAATACACAGTCCTATATCTTGCCCTCACATTCATTGGACAACAAATGTTTGAGTGAATTAATTTCATTGAATTATAAGTCTATATTCCTTTTTTAAA
The DNA here is from genome assembly GCA_025629805.1 of Erythroxylum baracoense. Lineage (NCBI taxonomy): Eukaryota > Viridiplantae > Streptophyta > Magnoliopsida > Malpighiales > Erythroxylaceae > Erythroxylum > Erythroxylum baracoense. The sequence continues at coordinate 4,872 of JAOTAY010021864.1, read as the reverse complement.
TTGGCTTTCTTGCCATTTTACTAGTTAGACAATGTTTATAAATTGGTAAATCTACTTGATTTAATTCACCTAAAATACTTGCTTTAGTTGATTGACTTATTTACTTTTGACTGAAGTGACATATTCTAGCATTCCATGAAATTACTAGATGATGTAAATAAGGAATAAATTATATTGCTACTATTATAAACAACAACTAGTACAATAAAGTCATCTAACGTGAATCCATGATCATAAGAAATGGTTCTAAAATATAAATCCATTCCACCGCTTTGAATGTTTATATTAAATCCAAGTTTAATTAATAGTAATATAGAAATAAGATTCTATCAAATCTTTGGAGCAAACATCACTTCTTGTAAGATTAATTGTCAATTACCATGTATTTTTAACTTATATATGCTAATCCCTTATGCAACAATTATTGAATTATCTCTTATATAAATCCATTATATCTATGTGAGTCTAGAATTCTATAAAGGCTTTCCTATCTTTCACTTCACAGTTGGTCATGCTTAAGTTTACAGTCCACAAAGGATTGATTCAATTAGAAAAATAAAATAAGAGACATATACATAACAAATGCCCATACTACATGGATGTACTTTTTAGGTTCACTATAATCGCAATCAAAGTGATCCTTATTTCTATAATTACAACACTTCACTCTTTTTATGTTTTTGTTGAAAGAATCTCTTCCTTTCATATGTTAGTTCTGGTTTGCCTTCTTAGAGCTTTAAGCATTGTGGTTATTCTTCTTCTAATATAAGATGCCTCGTAGCATCCTTTGATTTCTTGATGCTCTTATTATAATTTAAATGTTTTTTCATATGTCCCTAACTATGAGGTAGAAAAGAGATAACACCTTCCACTTATTACTTATTATATAACTCATATACTCTATCTCGTAGCTCACTTAACATATTTGACATATGTCTTAAATGCTTTTTGATTGTTTGATCATAGATAGTCCTAAATGAGTCAAACTTGGTAATGAATGACCTTACTTTAGTCACTGAGATACCTCCAGAACAAGCAATCAAAGTGGAGCCCATATCTTTAGTTGTTTCACGATTTTTGAACTCACGTGTAACATCACTTTACATACTACTCTATAATGTCCAATTAGTTCTTTTTTTCCATATCTCATATGCATCATAGTAGGGCTATATTACCCTCATTAGGAATATACATGGCTATGTTCAACAATTCTAGAGCCTTTTACTCTTCTATTAGATATCAAATTTTCATGTTGCAAATTTTATAATTATCACCATTCAACTTCTAACCTTTTTTAAGCTCAAAAATAATATTCTTTAATGTAGTAGCAATACTTGAACCATAAAGTTTCTACATCGAGAAAGAAAACATCATAGATGCATATTAATATCATATCACACATATATATGTTGAATAAATAGTTTTCAATTGCTTGAAAAATTGAAAGATTACAAAAGTTTCCATTCATCATTCATGTAGCAATTGAATATCAATTACAATACTTAATTTTAGTTCATGCACAATATATGTAACATAAATAATGGCATGATCAAACATCGAGCTTCTTTATACATAAATGAACACAATGCTCATATTTTTCTATAAACAAATGATCACACAACAATTATAATTTCCTAAACATAATGAACCCTACTTGGAATAGAGTTAACTAATTCACGTGGTAAAGCCCTCAAAGCACGATAGGCATTAGCTTTAATTATCTCCATAGGGAAGCCAATATGATATAAGGTCCCGACTAACTCGTTACTTCTATTTTCATATAAAAAAACATCACCAATTGTTCATATGATTTCGTATTAGGAAATTTCAAGTCCCAAAGGTGCTTAATAGTTTACTTTTAGGATGTAACAATGCTCATAGTATAGTCATGTACTTCATTTCACAATTTTGAAATTCAAACAACCTCCAAAATATAGCTCTTGCAATATGTTATTAACAATAATAAGATGTTGTATCAATTTTTTTCTAGGTAATAATTGCATTTGAAATAATTGTAGCAACATGATGATGACATGTCTTATATATGTAGCAAAATGTAAAAGTCTAGGTGTCCTCCATTTTCTTGAAAACAAAAATTTTAAGAATAAAAGTCTTATTAATTACTTATAAAACCCATAAATTACATATTAAATAAAAAACTTATCTAGCAAGCAGGGTAATAAATTCATACTCATAAAACATTAATATATACAATTCAAGCAAGTAATCAAATTCATTATTATATTGTTGTCATTATTATTATTTTGGATTTTAGTTAAAAACATAAATAATTATTAATCTTAATCTAATCAACAAATAATTAATACAATTTAAAATTAATTTATAATTTAAAACTATTTTAAATTTTAATTTGGATAAGGATATTTAAATTAAAATTAGTGAATTCTAACTTTATATATATATAATGGAGGCTTTAAAAGCCAAATAAGGGAATTACAGATCTGCCTTGTTTAAAGGGTCAAAACGACGTGATATGGGGGCAACGTGTTCAAAAAAGCTTTCTTGCCTATCTCTGTAACTAATTAGGGTAATGCGCTTCATCAGATCGTGCTAAATTACAAAAGGGTGATTCTAGATTGATGTTGGGATTCTAGGATTGAGCAAAAATAGTCCCAGAGATCCCGTCAGTTGAGGCGTCATTTTTCCCTTAATATGCTCTATTCTTAAAGTCAAACGCCTATTCTTAGAATAATATAACCCTTACTCCATTGAAAGATTACCATAACTTAATTGATAAAAGCAACTTATTATAAATTCAGATTTAATTAATCTTATAATCAAACTAGGCTTATTTTAAAGTTGCAATATATTATTTTGATAGCCAAAAAGGAAAATTCTAAGTTTATATTTGAGTTATCCATGTTCTTTTAAAAAATATATATATATATATATACGTGCTTAATTTTTTTTATTGCAGTCAACAATCAGAATGTCTTCCATTTCACCCCTTTTTCTAGTGATATTTAGCAAATTTCAGGACACCCAAAGGCAAAACCCATCAGGGTACATGCTCAAATTGCCAAAACAAGGTTATATAATAAGTTAAAAAACTCAACCGTTAGATCGGTTCAATCGTAAAATTTTTGAACTTTTTAATTTTCAGTTCAGTTTTTCACTTTCTAGTTCAATTTATTTTAATAACTCATATTATTAAAAAAATTAATTAATCGGTCAATTTTTAAAAGCTAATAACTTCTTATAAACTAAAATAAATCAATTAAAATCTTTTTTAATTAAACTTCAAATTTTTCGATAAATAAAATAATTTATTTTAATCATATTTCAAATTTCTTAATTTTATTCTTTTCTACGATCTAATATCGGTTAAATCTTTCAAACTTTTTTATCTTACTGGTTTAATTTTCAGATTGAAAACATTGATTTTTAGCCTAGTATAAACTAACCAATCCAATGGCCAATCTAACTAATTATTAACCTTGACGTTTTGGAACCAAATCTGCTTTCTTTTATAGCCGTGCCTTCTTTTACGTGTGAATTAATTTAATCTGCATTTCGTTGTTTTCTTTTACTCGTAACTAATTTATACAAGTTTTTTTTATTACTCCCCCTAACCCCCATACATCTAGACGGCTTGTTCAAGTGTCTGCCAAAACAATGCATCCAATTATGGTTGTCGGACACTCCACACCGACATGAGTTTTTGTTAGCCAAAACAAGAAAAATTAAGGAGATATCTATTCAACAGAGTTTTGTTTGAACGTTTTTAATTTTGTTTTTAAAATCATTAATCAAAATTTAAGATGATTAACCCTCAAAACAATTAAAGATATATTTTTTCTGTTATCAATCATCCTCTTTCATGTATGTAAATATTTCAATAATCAACTTATCTTTCTTTTCTATTTTAATTCATTATTTTAGAACCAGATTTAGAAAACAACAAAGCTGTTTTGATTTTTTTTGTGCATAGAGAAGTGTTTAATTTCGTCTTGTGGTAGATTATAGCACAAGAGAAGAGTAATGCATCCATCTAAGGAATTACCAGATTTTACTGAAATTTGTTGTGGGTCCCTTCTAATGTGGAAAAACCCATTTTCCTATTCTTTGTTGGCTTATTAAGTATAATATACTAAGTGTGAAGGATTGTTGTCGTGCATTCTCAAAATCATCAAACGACCATGTCACTAATTATAATAACCCAACAAATGGTGTGGTACCTTGTCACCAATTAATAACCCAACAAATAGTGTCATACCTTGTCACCAAAACTCTTAACTCTTTATCCCAACAAATGGCCTTGGCTAGGTGCATCTTTTGGGGAGAGGGTAATGGACACGTGATAAGTGGTATCAGAGCCAACCTATTCCCGACTCCGATGTCCCACCAAGCGCCCCTCGAGGTAGGGTAGGCAAGGGGCCCCACCTGTGACGAGGGAGTCATAGGATTGGGTGGGAGAGAATGTCATGTCCCACATCGGATAGGCAATAGGAAGGATCCTGGCTTATAAGCGTGGGCGCTGCACACCGTGGGTTCGTGCGAGTGTTGGCGAGCCTTGGCCAATGCTTGGCACGCAGGTCGGCACGGGGAAGGCATGTTGACGAGGGAATAAGGCGAAGTCATACGAGACCCGAGGGTGCGCGAAGGCACTTAACTTCGGCGAGACAAGTTGAAGGTATGTATAATACGTGAGGTTTTATACTAACTCGGTTTATGACTTATACTCAGTCATGGAGCGATGAGACTACACCATGAGAGAGCTGGATCATGGAAGATGGACTTGTCCATGGACGTGCATTGACAGACTTTTGTGCGAATAGGCCTTAGTGAACACATCAGCAGTGACGTGGCAACTGTGGATGATGTGGCACATGATGACGTGGCGGATAAGAT